>UYYA01004593.1:17606-86225 GCA_900624975.1 Angiostrongylus costaricensis | reverse complement strand
CCTTAAATAACGATGGATCGGTATACACGAGATCATCGCTGGATACTAACTTATGGGTTTTGATAAGTACAGCACAGGACATGTTGGTAAGTCAACTTTGAGATGAGAGATAACTGATGGTTTTAACCCTGCCGCTCTTGCCACTTTAACCCATTCGTTGTTTAACTTTCGGTATTGACTTTTAAATTCCTTCTCGGACGACGGACGATAAAGGGAAGCAGCTTTAAGGTGCTTTTCCGTTATCTCAATATCTAACTGTTGGGGAATTACAACGAATTCTCCACCCTTATCACTAACCGATAGTCTTATGTTTTTTGATCTTATCAGCTCTCGTACCTCCCGCATACCACGTTTTTGTATTTCAGTGAGGTTGGAGCAGTATCTTTTAGGGCGATAGTGATTAAGGACTTTGAAAGTTTCATTCGTAAACATCCGAAATTTAACATCAACTTCATTAATGGGCTCTTGTTGTCCAAAGAGCGGTTGAGAAAATGGTGGTACTGGTATTGCTCCTACTATTTGTTGTTCGCGCCTATTTTGCGCTTCATCCTAGCTTTTTTGCGGAGTATATCTTGAAGTTCATGTAAACTACTTGCGACCCTACGCAAGGTTACCTTAGAAATGTGTTCAAATGGTGAGAAACTCGGTCCCAATTTTAAAACATGAATGTTACGAGGAATGGAAAACATATGGAATTATAAAAATAAAAAGATCAGAAATCGCCGCGCTCATGGAAGAATCCTAGTGAAGTACAGCCAAGGCACCTTCGAAAAACAATGTTTGAAAAAAAACACGAGCCCTATTTGTGGTGGAGATCTAGGACCGTCTAAGCCCGTACGAGACCAAGGAATGCCAATGGAAAAACATGTTTAGCCATCATTATAATTGTTTAGAAGGAGAGTCGTCTATAAATCTCCAAGTGGTGGTTACACCATTACGATAGTGACAACATCTGTGGGTGGAAGAAGTGTTACGCCTCTCTGAAAATGTGGAAACTTGTCACCTAAATATACCAGTGGGTTATAGAAAAATTCAGCCAATAAACAGAACCTCCGTGATAACTGCAAAAAGACCTAAGCAAATATAGACACCATAAGATTGTTTATTTCATTGTTGTGTTCAGTTTTTAGTAAATTCTTCAAAAAAAAAACTCCACCACTTACGTTTTGCACATGCGCCACAATAGGACCGGAATCTCTTCAATGCTCCTAATCTTCTTTATTCCCGAATTCTGTTGAAAATTGCACCTGGAGCTGGAAATTCATGAGTGATCTTTCTTTTTTTTTCAAGTAAGTTGGAGACATTGAAGTAATCGGCCTGAATGATTCTCCTTCTACCATAAGCAACTGAAGCGATTACCGGCAATTTGTTCTAAGAATTGATTAGTAATGAGGGATTCTTTAATGGTTTCAGTGACAGAAAACAGTTTATGCGTTATTCAAGGTGTTCGATCTGAGATTGTGTTTTTGCTTATTTGACAAAATCTGGCCTCGAACCATTGATGTCATTAGCGTAAAGCAGCCAGCTGGGCTTCGGAAGTGAAAGTCTTTTTTGAAGGCTCTTACAGACGGGTGAGGTTACATATGAAAAGCTAAGAGACGCTTTTTTCTAACGTATTGAACTTTCTGTATTTTTGAAAGCGACATTATTTCGGTAACGTTATGTGAAACGCTTCCAGAATCTGAAGCAGGCAAATTCGCCGAAATGGCAGACTTCAAATCAGGACAAAACCAACGGCAACTAATACCAACCCTGCGGTATGGGTGGGCCTCAGCATGGGCCTTCCTCAAAAAATTTTCTCTTCTCTTCCCCTTAAGAATTACATGCACTAATTGTCTATTCTGAGGTTTATTAAAACTCTGTATTTTATACTGCTAAGATATTATTTCGTTTAACCGAGGTATTAGCGACTAAGTAGATATTGCAACGCATTGGTCGGAGGTGCACTAGATTATGCAAGGCCTTGGACGATCACTTTTTTTGGTTACTAATGCCTCCCTCCGGAGGCGACAATTTTAAAGGTTTGTCTGGGAGGGTAAAAACGCTTACTTGATAAATCGTTAAAACATCACAGGCCGGTTTACAGGCCGAACATGCGTTCATTCACCTCAGCGGTGATTAATGGAGTCCAATGCAAATGTGTGTGAATATTGAAAAACGTTCGAAAAGCCCCTCTATAAAAATGCTGGCTCTCCTGTTATGCTTTGGTGCTGAGGGAAAGAGCATAATCATTTCAGCGCGTCATTCTTAAGCTTAGACAACCGGTCTTCCGGCTCCATCCGGTCCGGCATCGCAACCACACCGTGGCGAGCTCGAATCGCAAAAAATACGCCACGAAATTGTCCAGAGAAAACTGTGACTCATATAGCTGTTACTGCCGTCACAAGCAGTTTTCGGTCGTGTTTCGCTGCGAATTCGCTAAACTTATTTTTTGATGCTGTCAAAAAATTTCGTATTTTATCGATCAAATCACTACTGGAAATAGAGATTATTGGACATCACAGAATTCTCTTTCTTATCATGTTTTGTTTGCAGTTGAAAAGAGAAAAACCAAGAAACTCTGCTCGTCATGGATTTCCAGCGATCAGACCTATGGTCTTACGCAAGCAATCCAGAAATTTCAAATCGTTTCCCTCTTCATATAGGATTTATCGTGAAACTTTTCTATCAGCTGATTGCTGTTGTTCCGTAGAGAGCACTGTGATTTCAAATATACACTGATCTTCTTATCATATTACTGAATGGATGGATTAAGCAAATTTCATAGAAATATGAAGAAGGGTAAACGAAATCATTATGAGGTCTTATGAACGTGTATTTTTCGATTGATGAGCTAACATGAGGTTGACAAGAAACTTGCTGTCGCCTCGGCGCCTTCTCCCTCTTCGGAGCCGAATTGATCCGAGTCGATTGCCTACAGTTGTTGCCTCTTCCGGTGTGGGTCTTCGTTCTAGCACCGAGTCGAGTCCACTGGAGCACCACCAGAATGTAGTAACCTCACTCAGTCGGCAGGCTCTTCTATACAGGACAGTTTTTGGTAGTAGTTATGAGTTGATAATCACTTGTTTTTCTTTGGACAGCTCATGCTGCAGCAGTCGGAATGAGCAGTTGTCCAGAGAGCAAAACAAATAAGTGGTTATCAACGGACATCTTGCAACAACTCCCAAGATCAAATATCTATTAACCTCGATATTGATGACGAACGCGCTTTCTTCGTGGCTAGCACGAATTAGCTTGTCATTTTTTACTTCTTTTTTCATTTGACCCGTCTTCACGTCTACTGGGTGGATTCCAGCACTTCTCACATTCGATTCGTTTCCTCGCATCAGTTGTCCACGAAGATCTTCCAACTTTACGTGTGGTTTCGGTTGCCGTTTGAGGATTTTCATTTCAACCTGAAAGTGGTGGAATGCTGGTAGAGCAAATTTCCCGCGAGTCCTTCCGTGGGATGAGGTGCTCGGCTGGCCCGGAGCGCATCGAACTAGCATCATGCTTGTGACGACGAACACCACTACCACTTTCCCAACTTGTCACTCGAAAAAATTTGCCTTTGTTTTTTTGAAAAAATTTTAAAAATTTTTGGAACTTGAGAAGGTCAAATTGGCACGAACTGGTTATCCAAACAAAGCCATTATCTCAACAGAAAATCACCATATTTAATTTTCAATCGCATTAGATAAAAAATAGCTTTTTTACACACTCATCTCTCTTTGTGAGTTTTCTAATGAGTATTTTACTTCGACAACAACCGCATAGAGCCCACATGGGAGCGTAATAAGCCACGGATGTTGTGTGTGATCTCACGTGATTATGAAGCATTCATCCTTGCCCTTACTTTCGGATCTTTGCAATTTATCCAGAATGTACTGAGAGTTTTGTGCGGTGAAGTTTTCGATTCTTGTGCAGAGATACTAACTTCTGCATCAAATTCTTCGCCACTCTGTCTATGTGTCCCATGTGCGCCTAGTGGAGTATTTTGTTTAACTTTAAATGTGCCAAGTAATTGCTTTTTCACATGGGGTAGAGTGTCTTTCGGTTTAGCCAAGATTTTCGCCCCCCCCCCCCCCCCCCCCCCCCCCCCCCCCCGCTTTACAAGAGACGGATGCACCATTCCGGAACTCTCGCAATCACTGTCTCTACAGTTAGGGCAAACTTTGCAACTTTGCCATTTGCATGGACGGTCATACAAACGGTTACGTACTAGTTTGCGTCTTAGAGTGTTTAATGGTAGTTCAATCATCGCTAACAATTTCTCTAGACCTGGCTTTTTAAGCAACGTTTTTAGCTCCCCTCATTTCGCTGGGAACGAAGGGCTGAGTAAACAGAACTTTATTGGGGCTTGACACATAGCTTAGGTCTATGGTTTTTCTTCCTCACCTATCCTGAAAAGCTGCCGTTTCGTAGCCTTTGGAAATAGCTATTTGCTCCACCAATTTCAGGGATTCTTACTGCTGCTATCCTCTCGTGCAGACACTGATGGCAATTGACTGTCCCTGACAAGCTTTGTTTCCGTTAGTGTACAAAAACTTTTTCTTACCGATTTTTCTAACTCGTAGGCTGAAGGGACCACTGGTTGCATAACTGAAAATTTACATATAACCTATGACGATCCACACATTTTATTAAGGTTTTGCACTTCAACCTGCTCGTCAACGAATTTCTCAAATGAAGAAATTGAAGTCTAAATTTCTTCATTAAGATTATGCAAAATTTACATAACATAAAACCTTCAGGGTTTTACTATTGAACAAACATATTAGTCAATTAGTCGTAACTGAATGAACTGTAATAAGGATAGCTCACGTGTCGTTTTCCTATCGGCGCTGTGACAGCAAAATGAACGATTTTTTTCCGAATTTCTTAAGGTTCAACAACAGCCAGTTGAGCATTAGACTTGTACCACTTACTTACTTATTTGGATAGTTGGATAGTTCGTCCTCACGAGTTCTGCAGACCCTATCACAATTTCGATCCCTCTCTTTCCTTCGAACCGGTAGTCCATAGCAGTGTTTTCATTCGAGTATGACGTCAGGTGCTAGTCTCATAACGTGATCTAGAAAGCAACTGCAGCTTCAACTACAGCCATTTGACTTTAGTTAAGAACACGTTCGTCCAGGATGTAAGTAGTCGTCCGAGGGAACGTCTGCATCTTCGTGAAACACCCTCTAGAGTTCCCTTCATCCACCTGTCATGTGTTCTTGTGTGGCTGGGCCATCTATGCGGCGTTATCGATATGTGTCTTCCTCGATCTCGAACATGGGATAGAGTTCGAAGTTCAGAGCTTCCTATTACGGCAAGATGCTGTGTGCGCCGGTTATATATCAGAAAACATCGTTCAAGCGTTTTGTGGCTGAATCGCAGACTTCTTGACGTGATTGAAGTATCAGTACATGTTTCTGCTACATAATAGAACGCTGGGAGGACTGTCGAATCAGAAAGGTTAACGCGGATTTTCGGGTTCCTTACTTGCAGAAACCTTCTTTTAAAGGTTCGAATGCGGCCCAAGCTGCTACCCATATTTAATCTAGTTCCTCGTTTATGTTATTCGCCTTGCTCCTTGGACCCTCAATGCGCACGCGCGAGCCTCTAATTTCTATAATCATAATCATAAATTTCTATAATAAAATATAACCATTCAGCTCAGCTCGTTTTTCTTCACACTCACATGAGTTCACTCACATGAGTTTTTCATGAACTGGCTCTTCTTCCGATTTATGAGTAGTTCAATTTCCCGTTTCATTGATTCATTGAACGTCGTCTCTGCTTCATTGGTACTCATCGAAAAGATGACAATGTCGTCCGCAAAGCGAAGGTTTTATAGGAATTCTTCATCAATGTGTATACCTTCGTGTGCCAATACAGTGATTTCATTACCCATTACAGGGCGGCACTAAACAGCTTTGGCAATATTTTCTCAACTTGAACTTGTCCACCCCTTTTTTCTATGGATGCTGTAAAGGGTCACCTAGAAACCTATATTTTCATGGTGCAGTTTCGATAACAGTCAGATAGAGCTCTTATATAGGATGGGCCCATTCCTTGGTGACAAGCGCTAAAGGTTGTATTCGTTTCGACACTGTCAAACGCTTTTTCATTGTCCACAAAATTTAGGACTAGGAACAGTTGGTAATCCCGATAAACTTCAGCTTGACCATGGACGCAGTTTGGATGAGGTCCATGCAAAAATCCTCGTCGAAATCCTGCTTACTTCCCTGGTTCCGCCTTTTCTAACGCCTTTGATATGCTCGAAAAAATTCAACAAACATATTGAACGATAGTTACGAAGATGCCTTCGATCACCTTTCTTGGGCAGGGTAATCGTGCTCGACGTCCTGCACTGGCTTAGGAATTTTTTCTTTTGAAGGTAGGCTATCATATGGTGTGCGAAAAGTACATGTAAATTGTGATCGCCGGATCTGAGAAAGTCGGCGGTAATATTATCGAGTCCTGGAGCCCAATTTTTCTTCACGTTTTCTATTGCAACTCTAAAATCTGAAGTAAGAATTCTACCTATTTTATCCCAGCAGAAGTTTTAGAGTGTGCGATGGAAAATCTGGAAAGAAGAAGGTTGATGTAGAACATTTCCGTTGTCACTTCCATATCGCCGTACATCGTTTTAGTGACCGCTTATCGCTTTAGCTTATCAGGCCTGGCAGCGGAACATTGTACTCGCTCGTGCAAGTCCCGACGGCAATTTTTAAAAGCTGCTTATTTTTCGTGCTGCTTCTAAAAGCTTTTTCCGTCTGTGCCGACATTGATCTTTCATCAAATCTCTTCTGCAAATCGCATTTCTTACTGGCCGTGCAAAGTGTGTTGTAGTAGCATCAAACGTCGACACTTTCTCTTCTGGAGCAACGTGTCGTTTAAACCTGCTAATAATTTCTCTTGTCACTTATTATAACAACGCAATGCTACCATTGTATTTTATCAAGTTTGACTGCTTTTATTGCCTTCATTACGTTGTTATGTAATGCTGTGTTGTATGAACTCACAATAGTGGTGAAATGATTTTGTAGGAGCATAGAGTAGCCCCTTATTGATCTTTGTCGTACCCCTGTTGACAAGCGTTGCTCAAGGAATATTTAGCTCAATCGCTCAAAGTCATCACGTTTTTTTCTTTATATTGTCGAACATTTGATCACCTGACCCGATATTCATCTGAGTTTTAATTTGTTAGTTGAGGAAAATTTCTCCACCCTGGTATCTCTAAGACCGCTGGTTACATGGTTGTCACCTTACTCGGCAGCTTGTCCCTATGTTGCTGCGAGGATCAACGACTCCTAACTCTGGTTTTCTCTTAGCTGGTGTTCCAGATTGAAATTTTTTACTCCTAATCAGTTTTGGGAGGACGTACTGGGGAGATTAACCACGTTTTACGTTGCAGTTCGACACCCAGAAATCCTCTCCAACTAAAAGATAAAACGATAAGCATTATAAATTAGGGGGTTACAAATATACGGAACACACTTGTCACTCGTTGAGGAAGAAAGAATGTATCCCTTGGTCTCTTTTTGGCCTCAGATAATATTACGAACATGGCTTCATGGTTGTTTTCTGGTTCCGCTTGCCCACGAATGAAATGCGATACAAATGTTTTGGGACGGCTGTGGCGCTGTTGTGTGGTGGTTTTAGGTTTTGTGTTTGCTCGATTCGTGTCGTACAGGCGTCAACATCATAGTCTCAGTAACAGCTGGTGACTTGGTTATGAACGGAACTTCTTTAAGTTTCCACAGCTTTTGAACAACCACTACTTTCCATTTCATCAAGAATAGTTGGTTAATTGTGAATGAAAGTGTGAAAAACTATAAGACGTAAGTAAAAGATAAAGTCATTTTTTATTATTTTAGAATCTTGTCTTTGCGTCGGTTCGTATGTATTTGTTGATAGTATCACCTGTATTGCCTGTACTCCCTATCTATTTGCTGATAATATCAACTTCAATTCACAAGTAGCTTTTTGACAGTTATTACATTCCACGTGCTTTGTCTTTCGCAACAAAAATCTTACTGTCGCATTTAAAAGCTTAGAAACTTCAATTTATTCTAAAGTCTTGTGAGAGAATGGAGCGTCGATGACCTTCCATACCTATACCCACTCGCACAATCTTTTTCTTTTCCTTTCTTGTACCCCAACTTGCGACCTACCATTCTATTTTATTCCTCCTACTAAGAGCATTATTCAACTATCTCGTCCCCATGACAAAACACTCTGTCGCATTTCATTAACGAGCAGCTGAATTTGGAAAGTAATCACAGATCTTAACTCTTTTATTTACTGCCTTTTTCTTCTTAATGGCAGGTTATGTTGGGAAATATAATTCGTATGAAATGCTGAGATATTTGCAAAACCCGGATGGTGTAGTGGTGAAGTGCGCTGCTCCGCGGTAAGGACAACAGCGCGTGTTCGTTCCCCATTGCATACACCTGTGGTCCGGAGTTTTGCAAATATCTCAGCATTTCATACGAGTAATCACAGAGTCAAAGACTATTTGCCACATGCATTTAGAATTACATTATAAAGGATTATCACTTGTTATTAAAAGAACGTTTGTGTAGGACAGTTTTGAAGGTCAGGAGTTTGGTGCATGCCGATGTTTGATGGCGAACATTACTGATACGCGGAAGTCGACGCCGTCGAGGCGGTGTCGTAATGCTTTTTATCCGCACGCACTACGTAAGTAAACCTAGCACGACTCAATCGTTCGTCGTCTATAGGTATTCACATCTCATTCATATTCATTCATCAAACCACTCACGTGTAACTGACAGTACACTGTACGAATACATATCGCTCGTCATAATATGGTGTATTAATTTAATCGGAAGAAGCTAAAGTAGCAAAAGTTTTTCAAGTAATTGATTCAACTCTAGAAATTCTTATAACCTTTGCTCTCACTTTTTCATGCATACGTATCTATATAATTTTTGCTTAAGCAGACCTTCATGATTATATTTCATCCGATTAATTGAAATACTCTTCTCTTACTACTAAGTGTTCCATTGCTCTGTATATGGGCAAATTAACTTGAACCTTATCACCAATCAAGCGAACTGTGCTAAGAGCATCTAGTGTTACATATTTAAAAAAAGGAATCCTAAGTTTCATCCGTTCATCGATCGAATGTCGGAGACTTTGTCATATACGCCGAGTTGTCGAGAATCAGGCGAGCTTTGGCAAGTGTACCTGCGACAACCGATGGACACGAACCGCTGGCCTGCATTCCAGGGCATGGGACAGGAAGATCACCGACCCTATTGAAATTCTTCACGAGAATCACGAAAATAACATACTATGTTGTTCCATTTCCTAGCTGGAACAGAACCAACTGTGGCCCTCTTGCTCCGAAGTGAAAATGGAAACTTTACTGGCGCGCTTTCAAATTGCAAAAACAGCTCAGACGACAACTGTACGGCTGGTGGTTATCCACCTTCCACAAAATTTTTGCTGTCTCATTGTGACTTTAGGTGTTGCTGGGGCGGAACTGCGGTAAACATCACCATATTCACGAAGATCCGCAATCGTCTGTCGCAGTGCCTAGGGAAGGAAAATTTTCAATCGGAAAAAATGGGCTTGATTAGAGCTAACCCTTCAACAGCTTTTAGTTTCACTAGACTCCAACCGCATATCCATTATCAAGATGAAAGGGTAAAACCATAGCAGTCTGCCCCGAAGGCAGTGATAATGCCACATTTAAGCTGCGCATTTTGGGTTTGACGCTGTGTTAATTCCTTTTTCACTGCCTAATTCTTAGTGAGGATAAGATTTCGGAACCTAGTTAGATAGAGGATGACGGGTGAAACTCTCGTCTTTAATCGATCTCTGGAGAATTCGCCATGCTTTTGTAAGTCAGTATCAATTTTCCGAGTCCGCAGGAATGGAAAGCCTGGTAACCTACGAGTGCGGGAGCGAAGCAACAACCATGTGTGTATTACAGCGCAGTTCTAACCATTGCACTACGCGTACAGCAATTTATTTAATTGCGTCGTATAATTAGTTGTACAAGACGGCCTTCGATTTAATCTTGGGAGGCTTCGTTGAAGGACTAAAGTAGGTGAGAATAATATTACAGGTTCGGAAATTCCGAAATAGGATCTCGAATTGCGAATAAGAAGCTGATACTTTCGCTTCCTACTTGGGTCGCCTGTTAGGTAATAAATCGCTTGTTGAAAAAAAAGACAAGTAAAATCTTCAGTGGACAAGCAATATGTTAAAGCCTCCACTTAGACAAAAACCGTAGTCTTCATTTACAATAGGTAGTTTCAAATTGATGCTACGGTGTCTTCATTTTTGGAAGTGTTGAAGTTAGACCACATAGACCAGAAAAGAAAGTCCGAAGAGAACTTATTCCAATGCACGGTCTGTGGATGATGGTGATCTATTCTAAATAATAACTTCTTTCATTAACCCCTGGCTATCTCCACAGAATGATTCGACAGGGTGATTTCATTTTTCCAAAGCTGTTATCCGTCGAACCACAGTTCGTAATGAAACTGCTCGATTTGAACGAAAATAGCAACAGTTCCCAGAATCGACATTCCATTAACCTCGGCATTGGGTTGTAAATGAGTCGTTTTCTCGTTCAGCAATCGCGAAGTTGTTATACAACATACATTCACTTCCATAGAAAAACACAATACAGTACAATTATTATTATTCTACACAAAACGCAATTAACGGGAGGGGCACATTACGCTTTCACGTGAATTCTGTGCGGTTGGTCTTCACGTGACATACTCAGTGGAAGCCTCATAGAAAGCGGCTCTGAAGAAGGCGAAATCCGCCGAAACGTCAGCTTAATTGTGAACAAAGAATAATAACACCTCGCGTTTGCTCAACAAAAATACGAAGAAAATAACACCTTGTGTTTGCTGAACAGAAGTAGAAAGAACAATACAATACAACGCTAGCTGACGTTTCGGCAGTATCGCCTTCTTCAGAGCCTGGAAGGGTATACTGATATACAATCTACTAGGCCAAACGCTTCGATAACACTTACAAAAAGACGAAAAACTCTATGGTAATTACATGATCAACAGCTTCTCAAAAAACCCACCGCTTTTTCGTGACCTCCAGTGAGGAAATTTAGAACAGTTGATTATAGTCGCATGTGGTTGATAACTGCACCATCCCACATAAGAAATTGATGCAAACATACGAGGTCAGGTCGCGTATGGCCTCTGTGCATTCCTCTCTGCTTCATTGTAGGGTTTTTGGCATTTATCCAAAAAGCCTCAAGAAATTTGCTGGTGTTTTAGTCTTCTGTGCAAGGTTCTTGACTTTTACTTCAAAATCGTTTCCGCTATGCTTTTATATCCTATGCCTAGTGGAGTACTTTGCCTTAGTTTTCGTTTGCCATCTAGGTGTTCTTTTATACGGATACACAAAGGTCTGCCCGTTTCGCCAATATATTCATCTCCGCAATTGTTACAAGAGATCAGGTATATCGTACCTGAACTCATGCAATCACCGTCCCTGCCGTAAGGGCAAATTACGCAATTTGTTGTTTCGCATAGACGATCCATACAAACGGTTAGAAACTAACTGGCGACATAGAGTAGCCGGTGGTATTTCAACTATCGCTGCCGAATCCTCTAGACCTGCTCTTCTTAAGCATCGTTTAGTAGGTTCGCCTACTTCATCGCTAACAAAGGACAACATAGACGGGACTTTCTTTCGGTCAAGTGTTTCGCTTGGGCGTGTCGCTCTCCTTCTAAACTTATCTCATGGGGTTACTACTTCGTAGCCATTGGAAATGGCTATTTGTCGAGCCAAGTCGCGCAATTCTTTCTTTGGTAATTATTCGTATTGTTGTTGAGCAAACGCGATGTGTTATTTTATTCCTTATTCACGAATAAGTTGACGTTTCGGCGGATTTCGCCTTCCTCAGAGCCTGGAAAGTCAAGTTGATAGCAACTCACTTGGCCAAACACCTCCATAAGCAAACAATGAAAACGCTAAACCAAGATTTCAATCACATTAAACACAGCTTTGCGCACTCACCGCTTTCTATTAGGCTTCCACTTAGTATGTCGCGTGAAAACCAATCGCACAGAATTCACATGGAAGCGTAATGTGCCTCCCCCGTCAGAATAACAGGCTTCTATACTGCCCAATATCTCGCGTGATAATGAGGCATTCTTTGCTGCGGTTCATTTTCGGTTTTCTGGAATTAATCCAGAACGTCTCGAGAGTTTTGCGCCTTTTTGTTCTCGATTCCTGTGCCAGGATCGTGACACGTACTTCAAAGTCCTCCCCTTATGTCTCTGGGTCTCACGCGTGCCTAGTGGGCCTCTTGGTTTTCACCTCTATTTGATGTTTCTTGTTTGGCCTGATAGCGGGTCGATCTTGAAGCTCATAAAGGTTGCATGCGGGGTCGTTTTAGAAGTGGGCTGTGATGTTGCAAAACTTGGGCCCAATTCTAATAGCGAATGCGCGCTCTCAGGTATTATTATGGCCCAATCACAGTGCCCCTCAGTGCCCCTAGTGACCCTAGATTTTCTTGGTGCATTATCAACCCTATTTTGACTACTATCAGAAGCGTAAAAAATTTTTTTGTTCGTAATTTTAATTTTTTTGTGGTTGTTTCTTAAAGCTGAGACATGTGAATTACTCAAAAGATTCTCGGATTTTCGTTTTAAGGTTATTTTGGCATTAGACCTAGTAAAATCGCGTATCAATATTGATCCACCAACTATTCTCGTCCAAAGGCGATCCTCCAAATACAAAGCGCAAAAATGTTCCTTCGTCGCACATTTCTTCATTCTGGCAAACATCTCGTTCTGCTTGCTTCGTAGTGCAGCTCGAAGTAGTTCCATTTCGATGCCTCGTACTTGTTGGCTGTCCTCTGATTGATGGCCTAGTAGATTGTATATCAGTATACCCTTCCAGGCTCCCAAGAAGGCGATGCTGCCGAAACGTCAGCCACTTTTGTATTCTATTCTGTTTTTCTATGGAAGTAAATGTATGCTGTTTAACAAGCTCGCGATTGCTGAACGGGAAAACGACGCTGTGAACTTCACTGTACACCTAGAGAAATGATCAGAAAATTATTATTAGTAGTTTTAGACAAGTTGACGTGGAACATAGAGGGTACTTAAAGAGTTCCACAACTCGGATGGGAACATAGGATTGCAAACAGGTTGAATGGAAACGCAGTTCATTAAAAGAAAACCATGGCGTTGAGACGAACAAATCAGATTTAATGTTACAAGTGCGACGTTTTCGGAACACGCTCATTGAGCAGGTAGCCGACCAGGAAAGAACTGGATAAGAAAAGAAAACAGTATGACCTGCAACTGAGTCGTAAGCAGGTTTCATAAAAAGAACGTACCCCTTGTTCAACTGTATAAGAAAAGAAAACAGTATGACCTGCAACTGAGTCGTAAGCAGGTTTCATAAAAAGAACGTACCCCTTGTTCAACTGTATAAGAAAAGAAAACAGTATGACCTGCAACTGAGTCGTAAGCAGGTTTCATAAAAAGAACGTACCCCTTGTTCAACTGTTCGATTCATAGGTTTTCCCGTTATTACTCAACTCTCTGATTCTCGCTTTGGTTCAATAATCCACCCTGCTTTTAATTTTAGTCATTGGTGGCGCTATTAACAGATGATTTGATGACTATTGACGATTTTTGAACCTGCTGTAATCCGAATAAAGTCAGCTACACCACTTCTACGCAAGTTCTAGCTATCATCGAACTTTCTTTGAATCGCTTTTAGCGTGTAAGAGCACAATTTCCACTTTTTAATCGTCAGCACTACTTCTATAGATTTGCAGTAATATGGGTTATGTATGGACCACGTTCGTTTTGTGTTGTCTTTTCGTGTATATGCTTCCGTTTATAATTACATGTACGACGAAAAAATGCTTTTGCTTCAGACTGCTTTCCTCTATTCATTTATGCATAAAGCTGAATTTATATTAAATACACAAACAATTTAATACTTCGAAACTTAAAGAAGCCGTCTGAAACCTGAGTCAAAAATTCCTAACAATTAGAGAGACCTCAACCACAGAGTAGTGGGCAACCACCACTGATGAATTATGTATCACATTTTTAACTCCTTAACTCTTTTATTTACTGCCTTTTTCTTCTTAATGGCAGGTTATGTTGCGAAATATAACTCGTATGAAATGCTGAGATATTTGCAAAACTCCGGACCACAGGTGTATGAAACGGAGAACGAACCACATATAACTGCCACGACCGACTTTAACACCAACAAACAATAACACCTCGCGTTTGCTCAAAAAAATACGAACAGAACCACATATATGTATCACATTATCATTAGGGCGCACTTATCCGCAGTGGTTAGAGTTGCCCTGCATTACACACTGGATTACGCGCTTGTTCGATTCCTCCGCCTTAGGTTTACGAAGCTTCCCACCCTTCAGGGGTGAGAAATTGGCAATAAAGCTGTTTGAATGTATAACAACACTTAGTTGATATGTTCTTAGGCCAGCGAAAGCCAGTGTATACGGCAAATATAAATTTAATCACCCATACAGTGTTTGAGTGAAGTAAAATGCAACGCGCATTCCTCAAGGATTAATCAATTCTAAGCGGATTATCATTTTCTTTTTATCCTTTACTACTTCTTCGCTAGCAATGAATGAAGTGAATCGATTTTTAGCTACGTTAAGGCAATAGACAGTCGGCTGAAGTGTGTCGGTTCGAATAAACCGGATATCGTCCGGTGTCGTTCTTGCCGTTGAGTGATAGTGTTGCGAACATTTCCGTTCTGTGTGTTAGTATAATGTCACTTTGGCATGCTTAATCAAGCTACGCTACCAGCAACAATACATAACGTCGCCGCTAATCGTGACCGGTTCGTCGTCCGCCTGAAGAACTCGATGCAAGGCCTCTCTAGGACCCTCTTCGGCCACCTACGCGAGCCGCTCCCGTCCGATATCATAAGCGTCGTGTCTTTCGACCGTTCTTGCTATTGTTTACCGAAAGAGTAGAAGCTCAGTGTGGTGCATATTCGCCATGAGCAAATTGCCCTTCTTCACTAATAGTTAGCACTTTTCCAACGCCTTGTAGAACATTTTAATACTTTCGTTTCCAGGCAACATATTTCTCGGGCTCTCTCCGGCCATCTATGCGAGCCGCACCCGTCCGAAATCATAAGCGTCTTGTCTTTCGACCGTTCTTGCTAGTGTTTACCGATAGAGTACAAGCTCAGTGCAGTGCATGTTCGCCACAAACAAACTGTGCTTCTTCACTAATAATTAGCTGTTTCCCAATGCGCTTTAAGTTTTCTGATGCTTTCATTTCAATCAAGAAAATCTTCAAGCTCAGTATTGTGCACTTTGAAAGATATCACACTAATGTTTAAAGAAATCATCTAGCTGAGATAGTAAATTAAATATTTGAAACAACCATCTATTTTTTGCCAAGTATCGCAACCGATTTCTATTCCTTTTTTACGATTCATTCTCTTCCTTCTTGCAGATTTCTTTCTTTTTTTTGTCGCTTAAGAAGTAAGTAGGTGGTAGAGTGGAAATCTTGTAAACAATCCGAAACCAACCGAAAAAACGATGTTTTTCAAAGCTGACCTAAAATTTATAAAAACTTCTATAGGAATCGTTTTTTTTCTACTTCTTTTCTCGTCAGTAGTGATGACTGGTAAATTGATCCACTTAATCAGTAGCGATTCAAGGCTAGAAAATGCCTGGCAGAATCCTTTTGTCTCTGGTTGTTCTGGATGAGTTCGCACACCTATGAGATTTCAGAGCAATTTGAGCATTAAGAAAATTTTAGTGTATTCATATACGATCGACTGGACTAGAATGCCTATAATTTCGAGTACTTGTTATTCCAACTGAACGCTGGTAGCGCAGTAGCTGGTAGTGATGCTCTTCAATACAATGCACCCAAGGTCTTATCTAGAATAAGAACAGGTCAATCATTTGAATGTAAGAAGTGCTGAGATTTTCGCAATATGAGACATCGGGTCGCGCAAAACAAGTAAATAGTACGCCACATTTTGGGCTGCTTATCCCAGGCCTAACTAGCTCAGTTGGTATCCAAACAGTTTTCTGTGTTTTTCTATATTTTCTTTGCATATTGCTTCCTCATTTTATATATTCTATACATAACGCATTCGTTATGACTCTTTATGAATTTCATATTGTCTCGTTCTTTCTGTTCACTATTTCTGTTGACGACATTTCACTTAAACTGAGCGATTTATACTGCTACTTGTGCTCTTGCATTTCTTCAGTACCAAGAAGATAGAATTTATTCAAATTCCCGAATCGTTTGACTAGCCGGATTTCACGGATTGTGACGGTCCCAGCACAATTTTCACTTGGTACTCTGTTGGTTTCATAGGTTTCTTTGAAATCTTCCAAGATAGTCGCTACGCATCTTTCCTTACTCCTAGCCATGCGTAACCCTCTGACGATTTTCTCCACGATAACTGCGGCGAATTCTGACAAAGATTAGCTAAAATTCCAGATGCAATTGGATCCCGTTGATGGCATAAACCTTATTCTGTTGTAACTTTTGATTTTATGGCCAAGAACATTCCATTCCTACAGGGTTTATCATTCGTTTTTTGGATCAATGATTTATTGAGAGTAAAAGCTCTTCAATAACTTTCAATTTGGCGCCATGTGAAAACGAAGTCGCAAAGCTTTAGTAAATCAAATTTTTTTTAACAGCTCGATGTCAAAGAAGTGCAGCGTATTGGTGGACATTAACTGAAATATTTCTACCTGCTAATCTCAACGCGACTGCTTAATTCCGAAGAATCCATCACTTTTCAGAACTATTACAAGCATTCTTGATTGCTAAGTTAACACGAGGTTGATAACGAGGTTTGTTCGGCTAACGTCCCGACGTCTTCGTCTCCCTCGGAGCGGTGATCCGAGTCGATGGTCCACAGTTGTTCGTCTTCTCGATCTAGTGTCTTCGCCTTCCTATCGAGGCGGATCTTCCTCAGTGGAGCACCGCTCGAATGAGGCATTCTCACCCGGCGATGCTCTTTTTACACAAGGCACTGGTTGTTGATAATAGCGATTATCTGATAATGACAACTTTTTTTCTGGACATTCCTTTCTGCAGAAGTCTGTATCATCACAGAGAACCACAGAGAACACAGAACAACAGAGCTACCACAGAGAACAACAATATCTCAAAACCGACATTCCTTCAACCTTGGTGTGACTAATCTATAAACAAACTCTAAACTATTCTTGGTATATTTTGTTCATTCCTGAACGTATACTAATATTATAAGTAATGCCACAGTGATGCTGAGATATCTGCAAAACTCCAGACAGCAAGCGGCTGCGGCGGGAATAGAACACGCTCTTACCATTTCCAAGGGCTAACGGGTTCATCACCACACCATGCTGTTCTCCGTGTTATAAATATAATTTCAATGCCAATGGTATACGATAGAGAGTGTAGCGCAGTAATTAGAGGTGAGCTGCAATACACACGTGGTCACTGATTCGGTTCCGCACCTGGACTCATCAAGGCTTTCATCCCTCATCGTTACCAGACTTGTTTGAGGGGATTGCAGCACCGAGTTGTTCCATAGTAGGTCACAGTCAGTCGTATAACCCAGATACGTATCCAATAATGAAGGCGAATGCATGTCGCCTCCCACAGAGATTGGTCAACGCCGAAACCTTTGTGCTTTATCCTTAGTATTTAGTCCTTAATCCTTACTCCACAACAGTATAGCATTAAAAATAGTAGATTTTCTTTGTCTGAAATTTTGTCATGAATTTTGTTTTGGACCCATTTTCGAGTATGCACATGTGTAAACTAAGTCTACATGTGATTATGTGTGGATATATATATATATATATATATATATATATATACGTATATATATCATCGTGCATGTGTATATCAACGTGGTGCGAGTGTGGTGTGCGAACGATGCTGTTTTTTACAGTCTTGAAGCGGTCCGTATTTAGATAATCTACACTTAGCCGCACCTCTTCTAAAGCACTTTTTACATAGCCCAGCCAGTTTTCGTAATGGAGAACTCAATGAACTTACTTCTTTACTGTTCTACACGCGATATTGGGTTTTTTTTTTACTTCTTAACGCTTCTTATATTCATATTAAGACCGAAACTTGCTAAAAATTCCGCCTAGGGCACGAGTGAGCCGAATCTTTCCTAAAACATTGAACGACTCGTGGATTTTTTTCTATGCGATATATGATCCAGAAACATACGAAACAAAAAGTGATTGCTAGAGAAGGAATCCACTCTTGTCAATGTAAAGCATAGAATGTGACCAATTTCCTTCCACTGCTACTTAAACGCTTCATCTCACTTTTTTGGAACTTTATTCTAAAAAATGGCCTCCCTACATTTTTACTTTGCTGTTATCATCTTATCTAATAGTTTTTAAAGGAAAAGGAAAGTCACTTTTATTGGTAGTACGGCAATCTTTTTGAACTAGTTATTGTGTGACTTTCAATGTTACGAGTACAATGTTACGAGTAGAAGTCTTTTGTTCAAAAAAAACGATATCATTTTAAAATAGTGTTTTCTATAGACCTCATGGCTTGACCAAAGTGCTAACAAAGTAACGATAGTGAACAGGGGTGAGTAGCGCATTGGTAATGGTACTGTTCATCACCAACGCGGTCCTGGTTCGACCCTTCTCCAGGTTTACCCATCATGCCATCCCTGCAGCGTGGGGAAATTAGCACTAAACTTATCCGGGAACTGTCCATTCCTTAAAATTCATTCAAATAGTCCCATCACTCCAGTGAGAATTGACTTGACCAGCATTTAACGACGTTCGTAAAAAAAACGACAATGCGCAAGAAGCAGCCCAACTCATGGGCGCCAAAAGTTCGATGACCCTATTGGATGATGGATCCTAAGAAACGAATCGAATGCAAAAAATCCAATGTCGTGTGAAATCAAATAATAGAGGACTGAGCAAGGTTTCAGTAGGATCATGCTACAGCAATGATTTATGGGTATAGCCCTTTGCTAAGCTGATAAATTTAACACATTCATAGATTTTCAATATCTTTTCGTCTAGATACATCGATAGCTTAGCTTAACGAGTTCTAGAAGTTTCAATACAGGTTACACATGAGCGGATTTTATTTTGTTCGCGAAGCAATATTTCTTTCTTGGAGCGTTCGGAATCTCGTAAGAAAGGCGTTTCTCTGTAGTCACCACAAGCCTTCTCCGTATTTTGTGGGTCGGTGAGAGATTCACGACTTTGCGATTAGATTTCTTTCTGGACTCTTATAATATTGGCATTGGTTTACTCTTAGCTGACTTTGCAAATTGAAATCTTTTTCCCGTTCTCAACTTACGTTATTCTCTTATGTGAGTATGAGGTTCTTACTTTACGTGGTAGTTTAATGCCACGGGACGTATCCTCGCTATTATAGGGTGACGAACTGCTCAGTGGAATATTGGTATGAGAACAGCTTTTTTTGGAGTGCTCTAAACATAAAAGTTAATTTTTCCCTTCTCGTTTTCAGTATGTTTTGTTATCGATCGTGATTCTTGGCAAAACTTCAGGGACCTTATCTGGCTGAACTTTTTTATATTCCAGAAATGCAGCCTCGATGGCTGCTGTTCTCGTCAGTAATAACGTTGGTGTTGGCCGAAGAAGAAACATGGCTGTCTGCTGTAAGTGCAATACTATTTGGACCAACACAGGTTCATATACGAGTTTTCTTTTTTGAAGATTTCGTACCTTTTTTTGCTTTCAGTATTATACTAAGTGCTCGCGGTGTTTTCTCAACCATCAGCTCAGAAGTGGCTCAGTAGGTAATGAAGGATTAAGTGACGAAAGGCAACGACGCAGATTTAACAAACCAACTTCTTCTGAGATCTGAAAGCTCTTTTTTCGATAAAAAGTCACTAAATCGATCGATTTTTTAATTTGGAAATCTAAAAAGAAGTATTTTTCGTCATTACTCCAATATTATGTACGAGTTACAAACCTCTTTTTTGCCACTTTTGTACCCGTATTCCTTAAATATCTTGTCATTTTTGTAATAAAACAGGCAAAATCTCTTTTTTTAAGCTGCTACCAATTTCCTACCAGAGTTCGGTTACAGAACAACATTGCTATGAACACATCTGATCTACAAATGCATCCATATCCATCAGTTACTGGTTATCAGGCAGCTTTTCATCACGAGTACCCAGGTTTGTGATGTGTTGTAGCTGAATACTCTTTTGCCACTCAATGAACTGCTGAAGAAAGCAATGACGCTTTTCTGGTGTTTTCTGAAGACTTCTTGAAAGAATGGAAAAAGTGTTTAATTACTTAACGCGTTTCGACATTAATGCAAAGGTTACGGTTTCTGGAAATTTTTCTGCTTATCCAAAGCAATGAGAAGATTTGGTATGCATTGGTGAGAAATGCTGCTAGTAGAAATCTACTTCGGAAAACGTCGAGAGATGTGAAGTTGATCCACAAGATTCACAGTTCCTATTGCTACCGGGGAAACTTTATCCTTTGAATCAATAAATTTTTATTATAAAATCATGGGAGCGAAAACATTCAGACATTGAGGATATTGTTGATTCGATTGGCATCCTGGTCGAACAAATCCGATCCGAAGCCCAAATGCTTATAGTAAAAGTAGTTATGCATCTATAAAAATGTTACCCAGCACTATGATTTTGTTTTATCTTTGCAATGTACATGGCATATTCTTGTAAAGTAAGGATTAAGTGACGTAGTCAACGGAACAATTTTTGGCTGCACTTCCCGTGCTTTACATAAATTCGATGAACTGCCTTTATTAAGCTGACTCGCGGTTCTCATCACATGTTCTTGAAATGCAATGGCTAACGTTTCGGCGACCTCGCCGACTCCATAGTCTAGCCGTATTTTATGTAACTCTATTCATACATGTTTACTTTTTATTCTCTATATACTACATTTTTTACGGTAGGTCATTATGCGAAGTTCAACCACCATGATGCTGAGATATCTGCGAAACTCCTGACCGCAAGTGTCTGCGATGGGAAACAAACGCGCTATTATCCTTTCCGTGGGCTAACGCGCTCACCACCACACCATGTGGGTCCCTCGTTTCGCCTGTCTCTCAGCTAGCTCTATCGACACCTGCGGCTAGGAGTTTTGCAAATATTTCGGCATCATCTTGGTTGTATTTCGCATGATACCCTGCCATGGAAAATTATAGTAAGCAGTAAGTAAAAAGATTAAGATTGTGATTTCACCTGCCCCTTCAGCTCAACTGGGTTCAATGTTCCCCAAATAGATCCCGATGACGGGTGATTACTGATGGCACTGATTTGCAGAGCTAGCTGAAAGACAGGCGAAATGAAGGACCCGCATGGTGTGGTGGTGAACGCGTTATCCACCGGAAAAGGTAATAGCGCGTTCGTTTCCCACTGCAGACACCCACGGTCAAGAGTTTTGCAAATATCTCAGCATCGTTGTGGTTCCATTCATATAGCTCAATGAATTCCCTTTAGCATCAATGAATCATGATGCTCAAGTGAACCATGATATGTTAAAAAGTGCTCATCGTTTCCGTTTTTTAAGATGTGGAACCAAGTGTATCCTGTGCAATACATTTTGTATAGCCATCGCCTAGTAAATCAGTAATTAGAAAGTTGAACTGAAGCATCAATATTGGCCTTTAGCGTCTACTTTATCTCAGGAATGTCAACGAAAAGTTATTCAGTTAATCTACCTAGAAGACCGATTCTTTTAAACTGCCGTTGTTCGTCGATAGTGTTTTCCTTCCGAGCAATCCACCACTTGTGGTACGATCTTAAGAGTACCCGGACCGGTCGCCATCACCACACCCTCTTCACCTGAGAATGGAAGCTCACCCTTGACTTCGCACATGATGACTATTGTTTTGCAATTTTGTCAACAAAGACTTGAAGAAGAATTGTTCTGTCTAGGGAAAAATTGTATATAAAGGAATTTCAATGTGTGAAAGATGTTGTAAGAGTAAAAATACAATAGACATTTGAAATGCAAAAAGTTAATAGCAGTGAAATATCAGCCTTTATTACCCACAGAATTTTTAAGTAGAATAAGAATATTAATTATTATTGATGAGGACCAAACGCAGGGGACGCCTGTGGCGCAGTGGTCCGTGGTGCCCTGCAACACACATGTAATCGATCTTCGCGCCCACGGCCCACCATCCATCTCTCTGGGGTCGGCAAATTGGTACCAGACTTCTTTGGGAGAATAGCAGCACTGGCTCGATACATCGATAGACGACTG
Source organism: Angiostrongylus costaricensis (assembly GCA_900624975.1). Taxonomy (NCBI): domain Eukaryota; kingdom Metazoa; phylum Nematoda; class Chromadorea; order Rhabditida; family Metastrongylidae; genus Angiostrongylus; species Angiostrongylus costaricensis. The sequence goes on along the minus strand of UYYA01004593.1, from coordinate 63,994 downwards.
CGAGTCATTGTAAAAGGCCAGATATGCACTCAATCACTTCCAACGATACCCAATGAAGTCGAATGCAAAGCAGCTCTTGATGTCATCGCGGCGCAATTTGTCGTTGAGAGCTTAAGATGAGTGTATTAGCCTTTTCGACTAAATGGTTCGTTCTTTCCAGTTAAGCAAATGCAAGAGTGAAGGAGAAAAATCGCGGAATACTTATCAGTGAGGGTGGTAGGTGCTTGGCACCATCAGCTCCTTTCTCATCCACTCGACAACAACCAGCGATTTCTTCGCACTTCTTCCGGCTGTGTGGTACTTAAGAGCAGCGTAAAAACAATGATCAGCCCTCACAAAGTGAACGGAATGGGGAACAGTGACCTGTTGTAGGATTGGAAAAGAACTAGAGTGTTGGCTTTGGAATGATATAGAGTGGAATAGAATTAATCGGGATGAGATTAGACGGGAGTGTATAACATCCGACGGCATCAGATGATATATAATTGTGAATGAATGGATAAGATGGTGTGGGATGCGCTGTCTTGCACAACCGAATACCACCTACCTGCTTATTTGAACACTTTTATTGTCTGCTTTCATAAACCATAAAAGAATTATTCATGTCCTACCACACTTTCTACTGGATTGGTAGCCTTCTGCTTGACCAAGATTTTGTCTTCCTGAAACCTTAGACGCTCTACTTGGGCTTTCCAATGCCGTAGCTACCTTCTAGCCAGAGACTATGTTGTTGGCAGTATGACAGTGATTCCTGACAAATGTTTACCTCTAGCTTGTCTTTAAGAAGGAAACATGATACTTCTTGGCTTGAGTAGAGCTAGTATTAGAGGAAACCTATGCGTCATTGTCCATCGCAGTTTGACGCCAAAGAACATTGTCGCTACGACACGGTGGTAAACCATTGAAAGACGTCCTCTATATAAATTTTTATTTCAACTTATCGAGTATAATTGCATTTGATAGAAACGACATGTCTGGTCTTGTTTGTAAGTACTTAAAAAAAGCATTACCAAGGGAATAGCATATAAGCATAAGAACATGGCAAAATAGATGTGAGCTGCCACCATGTGCTGCGTGGTGATAGCGCTTAGTTACTACATCATATAAGGCGAGAATATAAAATTAGTGTGGCGGTATAACTACGTGGGTGACAGATGCTGTGAATATTGTTGTCCTATACGATGTTGTTATTCAAAATTGCTCATCGAGCCTTCAATTCCTTCGACATCTACCAAACTTCGCTGCGAGGGTAGCCTCACTGATTTGATACATGCGTAGGTTACCACAAATCATTGTATGGGCCAAAATACATTTAAGCATCTCTGACGACGCTTAAAGAAGTCTGTTAGGTGAAGCATCCCTTTGGGAGTGACTAGCGGCTAATGTTTTATCCGTTATCGTTCACCGATACAAACGACTACATTAAAGTGACAGAAGTAAACCATAAGCGATAAATTATATGTTTCTGCAGTTTTTCTAATAAAATAGGACGATAACTGAACTCTTCGAAGCCGATTTTGTTCCATTTGTTTGTTAAGACTTGGTACTGGAGAGCATTTGTGGTTTTCGACTTTTAGTTCCGACACAATCACCATCTGGGCAATCATGTATGATGCCAATACAAATCGGAAGTGGCCCCTATAGGATTCCTCGATGGTTAGTTACAGTATTTTTATACGCTATCTTTTTTTTACAAGACACTGATATCTCTGCACCGTGCCAAGTGTATGTTCATTGGCCAAGCAAAGTACTTGTTTCCATCATATTATAATTTATTATGTCGTATATATAATGAATCCAATATCCAAAGATCAAGAATGTCGGCAGTAATAGTATTAGTGATGCGCGTTACTCTTAGTCGTGTTGTCCAATATGTGCAAGACTTTGGTTCGATCCCGCTCAGTGACATTCGAGTTCTCTATCTCTCTGGTGCCGTGAAATTATTACTACCCAAACTATTCTAGTATCGGCTCGCTTTCTGCAATCTACAAAAACTGGTGACTACCTTACCTGTGATGATGGTCTGGGGATGTCGCAGCATGGCTATCTCATAATTTTAGCAAGAATTGAGTTGACTAACATTCAACGGTATTCGTGACGAAGGTAAAAATCTTGAAGCATCAGCTGATTCGTAGACGTTCAATACGAGGAAGCGAATCGAATACAAGAAGTGCTGGGAACCCATATCGTAGCGTCGGTTATGTAAAACAAAAAACAACCATAGCGACGATGGTATATCAGAAAAACTTGAAACGTTAGTTGGGTTTCTAACCCGCGATTACCCTTACCGAGTGCTCACTACTATCCACCACACCAACCGAGGCCCTTATTTGCTCTCCTGTCAATCAAATTTCTGCTCCACGGTGCTATAAGCAATCATCCGTTAACGGGAATAATTTGGAGAACATAACTCAGTATTGAAGGTGAACTTAAATAACAGAATGAAGAACAATGTGATCTCACCTGCAGCTTCAGCCTAACTGGGCTCAACACCAATTTGTCCTCACCATTCCTCTGACAGACAGGGTGACAGGGACTGATTGCGCCGACAGAGTAAAGAACTAGTTGATAGAAAGGCAAGACACGGACTTCTCGACCAGTGTGATGGATTACGCATAAGCAACTCTGGTGTGAATTGTCGCGAATCCGAAGCCCAATTGAGGTTCCGGATCTTGGTTAAGTTTCAAAATAATAGCAATTGATAACAAAAACAGCAATAAATATGCACGAAATTTTGCTCTTCTATATTTTTGAAAAGTATCAGAGGACACGGCAAAAGCAAGAAAGATTCTTAGATGAAACTCTGACTTAATTACAAAATTTAAGGTATTATAATCCGGCTCGTGGTCGATGCGAACTGTTCTACTGGTCGGGATGTTGTGGGAATGGCAACAATTTCCAGACCTTCCAAAGCTGCCAGTCGAACTGCGAAGGTGCATTACTTTCATTAACCCTTTTTACGAAGAAGTTTTCGAATGTCACTCGAGGGAAAGAACGTCTTATATATAGCATTTGAATGGTATTTCAGAGGATGTGTGCAATATACCCAGTGTTAGTGTGAACTGTTTGATTAACAACCCAAAGCATCATCCATTTTCATATCTTCATTAAATTACGCAAAAAAGTGGAGAGCAGAAAGAAAATATTATTCAAAATATTGATAGCTTCCTTATTTGCCATATTCCATGGGTTGCGATGTCTCCAGGATATCTGTCTCTGTATCTATCTCCAAGATGTACAGGAATGCAAATAGCTGCGATTGGCAACCTATTCGAGAGTTCGCTTTCTGTCGAAAAAGGTCATATGAATGAAGCTAACTTCACTTAGTGAGCTCTCTGCATATGACTTGAAATTTTAGAGGATAAAAATGAAATAAGTAACGATTTGTTTTATTTTATAGTTTCTCACGTTCAATATTTTCCTTAAAATTCAAACAAGAAATAGGGCAAATGCATTAAGGAGGGTTGAGAGACCTACTGACTTTATCTGCAGAAACCACGCTTCCAGCTTTCTCCTGCAATACTCTACAAGCACATTACCTTTCATGCGAAGTCCGATAAGAATAAAACAGCTGACAGCGGCATCAGGTAGTGAAGTATCGGAATCTTCATCTGCATCGCGTCTCCCTTCATTCATTGTCGCGTGGTTTAACCAGACACTGGTATAGTCCTCATTCATTTCTGTAACCTCTCACTGTTGTCTAATAGGTTCAACGATCTCGGAGGACAAGAAGACCACTAAGGTTTCTTCTTTAAGTGCAATGTAATTAGATTTGAATTTGGAACGGGTTAAGTAAGTTGTATTTGATTTAAGCTGGTAGTACGCGATGATTATTTTGATTTCGAAAAAAGTGGCTTGGCGTAACAACATTTCTCCTCAACCTCTCGTTAGCTTAATCATCTAAGAAAATATGTGTTCGTATGTTTGACTGCTAAGTTTTAGCCAGATTTGAGAAAACATTGTCTACTTGGACGAGATCACAAAAATGCATCGTTGACAAATTGAGCGCAACAACTTTTTGTTGCATCTTTACAATTTTTATACTTTCATAATTTGTCAGATTAACTCTTCCGACACACATTACTCTTCTGGATGGTGTGAAGCTTACCTTTTGTTGGTTACGGTTCCTTCAATACAACAGAAAAACGGTGGCATGCATTTTCTCCATTGTAAACATGGCCGCTTTAGGGAAATTTTCCAGACCTTAACATGTGCAGATGCGATCATATAATTCTACCGTGCCTTGTAGATAAGCCAAAAGCATCATTACAGCATAATACAACAGAAAAACGGTGGCATGCATTGTGAAACTTGGCCCTAAAAAAATCCTCCAGAAAACTATTTGGAATTGGACCGAGATCTACACGAGACTCTATAGCACACCGATTTATGCCTAATTCATATCCCTCACTTACGTACCCATAAGTTCCTAAGAGCCTTGTAAGAATTTTTAAATGCAAAATTACTGAACTCTTTTCGCAGTCGATAATTTTTTCCATGTCAAGGCGGCTCGAGTAGAATCAGGTTGTGGGATATTATTGAATCCTTCACTGCTTTCCATGGTAGGGTTTTTAGGCCCGATGGCCAGTGGTGCACCTTTATGATATGTCCCAATTTTACTTGATCAACAAGTTCGCTAAAATAGTCTTACAACGACTAAAACTGTTTGCTCTCCGATGGAAAAACGTATAATTGTACCGATATGAAATTTGNGTCGATAATTTTTTCCATGTCAAGGCGGCTCGAGTAGAATCAGGTTGTGGGATATTATTGAATCTTTCACTGCTTTCCATGGTAGGGTTTTTAGGCCCGATGGCCAGTGGTGCACCTCTATGATATGTCCCAATTTTACTTGATCAACAAGTTCGCTAAAATAGTCTTACAACGACTAAAACTGTTTGCTCTCCGTTGGAAAAACGTATAATTGTACCGATATGAAATTTGTACTGTACAGGAATCTGTAGAAAGAAGTATTAAATTTTTGTTAAGAATGAAGAGGACGAAGACATCGAAACGTTAGCCGAATAAATCTTTCTTGCCAACCTCATTTTAACTTCCTAATCAAAGAAAGTATTGATTTATGACGAGGTTTAATGAAAGTCAGTCGGTTCTAAGATACCTGTTAAAAATTTTCATGATGGGGTTTTCAGTGGATCCTTGTGTACAAAATCAAGAATCCGGAGTTGGTTCTGCACAACTAACTCGATTTTATTTCAATAAGCTGAACAAACTCTGCGAGAAGTTCGTCTACTTTGGTGCAGGCGGAAATCGTAATAACTTCCAAACATTGGAAGAGTGTCAGACACAATGTCCAGGTAGTTGAATATTCGGTGGTGGCCGAGACTTGTTGGGGTGGATAATTCTTCGGGAAGACATGGGTACCTTTGAAGAACAACACGAGTATTGTATGGCACGATAGCTTAACATTCAGTACCTTCTAACTGCATGACCACTGGTATGCATATTTCTGAGTTTCCATGTTTTAAAATACGGCACAGTTCCTGTTAAAACATCCTTTCGATTCCCTTTTTTTTTCGATTCCCAAACGGATAATATAAATCTTTATTCCCTCTGTAATTAGCTTTATTTTCGTACATGGCTGATTATCAGCAATGTATGGAATCGAATTCATAAAATCGAGAACGAGGAACACGAAGAGCAGTACCTTATGTTAGTCACCAAGCGTTTGGTGACTTAAATCAATGACGGTCACATGTGTATCAACTTCTTAATCTCGCGTTTCTAGTCTACAAGAACTAATTCTTCCTAATCTTATCGGTTTCTAAGCTTTTCTTGTGGTGTTGGGGAAAGTATAGGCTACACAGGTAGCATTTTTGATCCGAAAACCGCCCAAAATCTTTCAGAATCAGCAAATCCATGTGCGGTTGCAGTTGCTACTCCACTAGGTCAGTGCACTGCAGGCGTCAGAAATTGTGGTGCAGGTAATTTCTGTCATGTTGGAGCCTCACCTCAAACAACCATTTGTTGTCCCAAACCAGGTAAGTCTTCAAAGCTTCACTCTTTAATACTTCATTGATAAGCCCTATTTCAACACCACGCCGCCGGCGTGAATCACATAAGGTTCAAAGCCAGGACGTTGTATTGACAGGCGCCACCTAAGCTTTACATGCCGTATAGCCAATTGTTTTTTTGCAAGAAAGATACCAATAACTTCTATTAGTATTCTTAAAGAATTGCCTTACACATTTCAGAATTTGAGGGTTGTGCTTGACATTTTTAAAAATCTAAACCGTTTCTTCCACTAACCAAAGCTGGAATTCTTACATTTTGCTAGTCTTTTTCAACGTTGTAAACAATTTCATAGTATTTTTTTCAAATGAGGCTATTTTCCTAATTGCACTTTTTTTGTCTTCTATGTGGCGACGGTGATCAGCCCATGTATTCAGTTATAGTTCATCACTGTTTTCACATGTATTTCTATTGCTATCATTTTCTTTGCACTCAAATAACAATAATAAAAATAATTACAGCAATAATATTTAATAGTACACCTATTACTATTAATCTGAACAACAATATTAATGGTAATGATAATAGTAATAGCAATAACAACTCACTCATGTTGTGGTGGTGAGCGCGTTCGTTCCCCACCGCAGGCACCTGCGGTCCGGAGTTCTGCAAAAAATATCTCAGCATTATAGTAGTTATATCTCAGCATCGTTGTGGTAATAATAATAATAATGGCTCAGAGCTTTTTTTAGCACCGATCGATCGTTGCCAACAACCACTGAACGTTGGCATCGGAAACGCAAATTTGCAGAGGTAAGATGAACCACCAATAGAATAAATTTCGCATTTTTGTTTGGAATTCTCTACAACTTTTAATTCAAAAGAAACCATTCTTATCTACCTTCGCGCTTATTTTCATTATTGAAGAATCCACTAGATTTCAAATCCACTAAATGGAATATCTCTTGAGTTCTCTAGAATCGGTATTTGGTTCGCGATTGGCTTCGGATTTTTGACAGTTTCGATGAAATTTTCGTTTCCACCTTATTCCGAAATGGAAAGAGAAAGATGCTTCTTTGCCATTCAAGGAAAAATTCTACCACTACGAAAGACTTTGAGTATTACCGTACACTGGTGAATGACAGTAAGCAGGATTGATTAGATTTCTTGTAGATGGTATTTCAATCCTCTCATGCAACAATGTCAACCATGCACTTATCGTGGTCTACAGGGTAATGAGAACAATTTTCTCACAAGACAAGAATGCGAAAGCTCCTGTCTGCGTGAGTTTTCGCTTTTTATACTTGTTTTCTGGTTCAATTAACCAATTTCTTGATGAACTGATGGAGTTTTTGCTTAATACGTAGTAATGGTGCTGTATTAAAGTGATTCAAGGATTTTCAAGTGAACAAGTTGTACTTGTTGTCAAACAGACCTTCAGTCAAATATTATCATAGTTTATATCACAACAGAGTTAAAACCGTTCTATAATTGTTAAGAATGTTCCTCCTTCGTCGAAAACAGATAGAAACGGTGGGTTTTTCGAGAATCTGGTGATCGTGTAATTATTGTTCAGATTTTCATCCTTCTGTTTGCGTTGTTGAAGCGTTTGACCTAGTGAATTACATATTAGTGTACCCTTCCAGGCTCTGAAGACGGCGATACTGACGAAACGTCAGCTACCGTTGTGTTGTATGTGTTATATTTTTAAGGAAGTGGTGTGCTGAATAACAACTTAGCAATTGCTGTAGAAAAGGAACAGCAGATTGTTAAGATTTTATTCAGTTATGATGGTGCTAATACTGTCAAGAATTCAACAGTTATCACATCGCGTAGTTACCAAATAATGCAGACCATACACCGGAAGAGAACTGAATAAAGCAATAGAGAAACCTTAGGTCAATTATAATTGCTATTTTTCCATACAAGAGTGGCACACGCGCTCTACTTAAAAAGTCTGCACGTCGTTTCTAAAGAAAAGGAAGAATGCATGGGAGGTTATGACCGTGAAGTTGAAGCTGGGAAATCTTTAACTTAAAATCGTTCAAGTTCCATTATATCATGCTCACATTCTATTCGCCAGAGATACCGTAACTAGGAACTACGCACTGATAAGAATGCTTCAATTTTAGTGAATGCCTGCAAAATCGGCACTCCATACCGCTCTCAAGGAGTGGTCGTACACTGTTCCTCTTCAAACCCTACTGTATGCCCTGCTGGTCATTATTGTCACATCGGCGCTGGACCGCCCACGTCTGTTTGTTGCCAGTCGCTCGGTAAGTTTAAGAGAAGGGTAAAAATCAGACGAATACCATTACATAGCACTAAATATAGAAATTAAGCAAGTTAAATGATAGATGTCTACTCGTCTAAATGTCTGAATCTCTTAGAAAATGGGCGATGTTGAAAAAAGGAATGAAGAAAACGCGGTGTCGGAAAAAAATGAATTACTTAAGAATGACGTAAACTGGTGAGGCAACTAGCACATAAACAATGGAGAAATCGAGAGTTTCCCAATGTACAGGCTGTAATGCAAAATAAGAACGGCGAGATAATTCTATTATTATTGAAATGAAAAGCGACACTCATTTACAGTTCTTTTTCCTTCACCAGAGGTATTCATGACACAACGGTTTTGTTGAGAAAAACGAGATCTTAATTTTTCAATGATTGAAATATTTAGCCTTACGAACAAATTCTCTTTGCCATCCGGTTCGGGCTATGGTACACAGTTTTCACAAGTATCACCTGCATGACTCCATAATATCCTAACACTTCCCTCACTCACGTATAACCTGTTCTATTGGTGGTTGTCTCTTTGATAATTCCGATTTTCAGACGTTTTTTTTCTACAGATAATGCAGTGCTCTACTGATGCTGATCGTTGAAAGAGGTGAGTACGGTGGTGGTTGTAGTTCAGCACGATATCCTTTAGTTGATTTTGGTTTCCCTTGGCACACAAAAATAAATGCTTTTTCTTCCGAAATGTCTATGAGTTCAGCAGAATTCTCAGCTATGTACTAATCATTCATTATAAAGAGTTTATGTTACACGAGGTCCTTCGTTGAAACTGGTAATATTATTCACTAGTAGGCAGGCAAATCTACTTCTTCACATGGATGTTATTACACTCGTAAATTGTTAGAAGCAACAGTAATGCTACAAAATTGGCTGTTCAGCGATGCAGACGCAATTTCATGGAGAAATGAAAGGCTGTAGTTAGCGGCAACTAGTTGGTATGTACGTGTAGTTTTGTAGGTTCTCATTAGTGACGCTGCAGGAATCTCTTGACAGGAAACCAAAATTAGAGCAATAATTATGCGAAATCCGTTATTTTTATGCGGCTTGAAAAATGATTTTAAATCCAGCTTTTTAAAAGGATTTTGAAGTCACTGCTCTACTTTATGCTAAACTACAATCTCCTACTGCAACTCTACCAATAAGGCGTTACACGTTTATGTCCTAGTTGTTTATGAATGGTTTGGCACATGCTACAGAGCTTATAGAGTACTTTTGTATCTTCTAATTAGGGGGCGATCCGTGTGCTGAGCCATGGACAAAAGGAGAAGGCGATGCAGCACTCACGCGCTTCTACTATGACGCAGTTCAACGTAAATGCTTTGCGTTCAACTATTTCGGCACTAAAGGCAACCAGAACAATTTTTTGACGAAGGAACAGTGTGAGGTAAGCGGCATTTCAGTTTTCAGATTTCGTACTTGCTTCTCAAAGGTGTAGTGTGGAATGATTCGTGCGATAGAGATAGTGAGAAGAGTGCGCATCGATTGACACGCTCATAGTACCACGAGTGGTTCACAAGTCGACAGAATGCGGTAGCGATATATGTTTGAATTTTATCATTTGGTCTCTTTCTTCATGTGTTTCGGTCATGAGCTTTCGCTGTTACTACTTAATATAATACGCTGTTTTCTTGATGAGGAAATATGAGGTTGCTACCACAGAATTTACTCATCCACGATTGCGGACGTTTCGGCGGTTTCGCCTTCTTCAGAACTGGAACTATCAAACTGGCACGCAATCTACTCGGCCGAGCTATTGTATAACCTCAACAGATAAAGCTTAATGCTGACTGCTTTAGGATTGTTTGTACGGAGAAAAACAAACGACTATCAACGGATAATCAGAACCAGCAACTGTCTAATATAGAGGACTGCAGAGGTATGTTAAATCATTCAAGCGGAGCTCCACTCAAAAAGATTCGACTCGATGTGATCACGAAGAGCCACGTCGGAAGAAGAAACAACTGTGAACAACCGGCTAAGGTTAATCCAGCTTTGAAGAAGGCAAAGGCACGGAATGTTAGCTGAATAAACATTCGTGTTAGCTTATCAACGAAAGAACACTTACCGTTCTGTCCTTTGTGACCTCACGACCTCGCGTCATACCTCAGGATGATTCTTTCACCTGGGCCAGACACATTCCTCAGCCACATAAACTCTGTACCGCTGACCTTCATCAAATAACTGGAAGGCTTACAAAAGACAAAACACTGAGTGTTTAAAAAATTCATGCATTATACCCTACCTGCTGAGGCTATCGAAGTGCTTGACTGAGTAAATTGCTCTTCAACTTGTCATTTCCAGGCTCCAAAGAAAGCCAAACCACCGAAACATTAGCTATTTTGAATAAATGAATGTGTAATAACAAACTTGCGTCTATTCATCCAGAAAAAAGTAAATTGTTGATCAATGCCGAGGTTTAAAAAGAAGTCGGTCCTAGGATTTATTTTATCTGATGTGAATTACATAATACTTTCAAAACTTCTTATCCTTACTATAACTAATAATTCTAGCGTATTACCACATATAGGAAGTAAAATTATGTTCGTCAACAGTTTTGTTATTCATCACGTAAAAATTCGTAGTAGAATAAAAATATTTAGCCGTTTTCCTCGATGAGAAAACGTGAAGTTTTTATTATAACGTTTGTTAATACACAATAGCCGACGCTTCGGGGGTTTTCTGTTCTTCAGATCTCAGACGGGTCATTGACATACGATCTATTGAGAAAAGTACTTTCGTAACCCTAGCAGATAAAACTTAACAGGTAAATTTTCATTTGCATAATAGACAGCTTCGTTTAAAAACTCATCGCTTCGTTAATTGGACGTCATCCCTTTATTTGGTGGAGATCAGAAGCAATGTTAGTATATGGGCGAGGACTGTGCCTGGGTCAGGTCAAAGAATCAGCCTGAAATATGGCGCCAGCTCAAGTGTGATCACAGTAAACTTCTAGTGTGGTTCATTTTTGGGTTTATAGAATTTATCCGAAACGCTTCAAGAGTTTTACGCGCTCATGTTTAGGATTCCTGTGCGAGAATAGTGATTTTGACTTGAAAATATTCTCCATTATGTTTGTGTCCTGTGCGCGTCTACTGGAGTACTTGATTTCACATTAAGTTTACTAAGTGCTCTTTTATACAGACGCGCAATCGTCTATCTGCTTGGCCAACGTAATGGTACCCACACGCTTCACAGGAGCCCGCAATTGAACCGCAAGGAGCAGTGACTTGTAATAATTCGTGATCTAGCACCATACCTCAGACTGATTTTATGACCTGACCCAGGCACAGTCCTCGCCCGTGTAATATTCTGTGCTGCTGATCTCCACGAAATAACTGGATAACCGTAACCCTTTTATTTACTGCCTTTTTTTTAAATGTCAGGGTATGTTGCGGAATATAACTCGTATATAATGCTGAGATATTTGCAAAACTCCAGACCGCAGGTGTACGCGGTGAGGAACGATAACTGGATAACGTACAACTAACAAAACGTTGAGTATTTAAAAGAAGCTGATCATGATGTGAATGGGATTTCACATGTTAAGTTTTGCCTCCTGGGGTTACGAAAGTGTAAAGAATAAATAAAGATGAAGTTTTCGGCTTTGATCAACCCACGATGGAGGCGCCATGCATTCGACTTCATTAAGAAACGTTGGAGGTGATTGAATGCACATCTGGCCTTTGTAATGATCGCGGTAGACTAGCGATGTAGTGCTGCTATCCTCTCAGATAACTCTGACACCAATTTACCGACCCCGGAGGGATGGAAAGCCGGGTGGACAACGGGCGCGGGATCGATTCCACGTATGTGTTGCAGACCCCTCCGACCACTGCGCCACACGTGTCTTTTCCAGGCTTTTCGTCGAGCATTTGCAAATACGCTTTCGTTCTCATTTTTGACACACGATTGGTCCCTCTTCATGAAAACTCATAGGTAGGCCCTGCACAATTTTCATTAAGCTGGTCATTTACTAGCTAGGTAAGGTTTTCTTTCAATGAGTACACGAAGGCGTCGGACGTATTTCGTGGCTAATCACCCCTTAGCAGTAAGTACTGCTGTTAACATGAAGAACTGTAGCAATTTTATTGCTAGTTTACGGTCATCTGGGTTTCTCGATGGAAATATCTAATCTGTTCTCATTTTCGGCGATCTTGTATTTGCTACAGTGAAGCGACAAGTCACCGTTTTTCATACTCAAGGCACTTCATAGCTTTGTATTTACGATCCACAGTTTTATTTTTTATTTATTTTTATTTGGATTACTCGACATCACATATTGTGAGGATCCTAGCACTTCTTGGCTCCCAATGATTACTTCGCAACCGTCACCCACGAAAGTCTTTGGAAGTGTGCATTCCAACAAATTGAGGGTGCTTTCTTCTTAACAAATATCGGTGAATAGTGGCGAATTCAATCCTTTCTATAATACTGAGAGAGCCGTGCTAGGATATCTCTACATCTTCATCGCAAGCATTAGCTTTCGTAGTTTAAAAGAAACGACCGAAACAAGTATAGCACTAACTTCCTGGCGGCTGGTTCGATCCAGTGCCTTGTGTTTATTATCACTATCACTGCCTCAAACTACAGCTTATGTTTTCTTTGTTGCCTTTTTTGGTTGCTCAACGGCTATGAATTTACACTTAAGGCAAGATGTCCAGTATGGATCAATCCATGTTCCATGGGACAGCCGATTTTAACACCAAATCAACGACCGTTACGCTGCCATAAAGATGCTCCGTGCTCAGTTGGGTTCGTTGTCTCCATTGCTCTCTTAGTTTATAATTAGACCAGATTTGCTCCATATCGAAAAAGAAGGAACCACGTGGCCAGTTGTCTGGGACATTTACCTGGACCTTTCTTGCTTACCTAATATATTTTGGCGTGCTCCACTTAAAAATGTAAGAATTTCGCGCTCGACAAACTTTTGCTGTATAAAAGTTACACATAAAATAGTTTTCAACAACAGTCGATGTTTTTCAATGGTCTGACAATTCGAGAACACTCTAAGAATCTGAGATACCACTGTGAACACCTCGAGCTATCGTTTTATACATATAGTTTTTGAGAAATATTTTTGCCTTCTTTGGGTTTTTTCGGATCCAAATTCCCATAAAAGTTTGAAAAGGAATTGGACTCGAATTAGGAAATTTGTACAGAAACAACTCAAAATTTCGAATTTTGTTTTACGTAATTAAGGCGGAAGCCATGAGAATTCGCCATACGTTTGGGAGCGTCAGCTAGTCTTTTTGGTTGAACTACTGCTTCTTCAACGGCTTCTCTACCTAAAATACGAACCTCATTAAAAAAGCGAAGAAGAAAACTATTTCTCCGATCCGGATGGTCAGAATTTCATCATGGCAATGTGAAAATCTCATGTATTTTAAAATAAATCAACAGGTTCAAACTTTGCTACGAAATGAGACGTCTGTTCAAACGCGTAACCCTAAACTATTGTCAGACACGAACGCGTCAAAACCAATGCCCATCGCAGCCAATGTATTAAATAGATCTAAATAACAATCACCATCCTCGTATAACAATATAAAATTCTAGTGCTTAACAATTTCGAGGCATTTCTGATTAATTCCGAGGTTACAAAAGTGATATGTCTCGCCATCACTTCTAATCCCACAAAAAATCTCAGGCTGACATCTCAGTGTGAGAGAAGCACATTACTCATCCATGTGAACTCTGTGTGTTTGATCAATGATCTTGAATGATCTTGAATTGTTGTTCTTACACGATGTTGTTACACAAGCTTTATTCGGCTAGCGTTTCGACGTCTTCCTCTTCATCAAAGCCGATGATCCGAGCCAAAAATCTCTATGTGGTTGGTTTCCATATGAAATACTCAGTAGGAGATTTGTAGAAAAAAGTATTTGGTTGGGTGGATTATAGGCAACTTGGTCTTTCCGCGGTCTGAAATGGCGAAATCCTGCGAAGTGCCAGCTTTGGTGAACAAATAAATGCCATGGTGAAAACCTCGTGTTTGTTCACCGAGAGATTGATGAATTAATAACACATCCATCTTAACCGCATCGAAAAAAAAACATGAGTGAATACCTCGATAAATAATGCCAGATATTAATAGAGCAAATTGCGATTCAGATACTATTGCCATATCGGCTTCGATGAATTGACGACAGCATGTTGTCCGTCTCAAGGCGATTCGTGCACTCTGGAAGTGAAAGAGGGTCGTGGAAGTCAGAGCCTCAGTCGCTGGTTCTACAATCGTCAAACTCGCCAGTGTCAACCGTTTACTTACCGTGGTGAGCTATACTAATATTCAAAAGACCAACTTTCTATAAACCTTTGCATAATTAAACAATATACCTATACACGTTCTTATAAACTGCCCTTGTCGAGCTGATACGAGATTGGCTAAAGCAAAGACAAGAACGACAATTTCTACCTACCTCACATCAGCTCAACAAGGGCAGTTCGTAGGAACATGTATAGATATATTCTAATATTACTTTAGCCTTATTGATTTAGACTGTGAAGAGTTTCTAATGGTTGGAATGGATACTAGAGTTAGTGATGTGAAGTCCAAAAGGTGGCGAAAGCCGACAGGAGGAAAAAAGTTTTTTGAAGAATACTTTTTCCTTAAGGACAGAGCGTTGATCAATAGATTAGAGATGCGCTAAGCATTGGTCTCCACTAGGCTTTATAGAGATGAATGGGTGATTATCTGGCCTATATAGTGGTTTATGATAACCAATTGATATATCAAATCAGTATCGCTGTCCCACTCGGCCGGTCTGGGTATCAGTACGCCGAACCTGGAAAGAGAGAAGGTTCGGTGAGCCGAAGGTGTGTAGTTAAACCATGGATTCTGCGCGTCTGCGGCTACGCCATGGACGTCCATCCATCGTAGGCTAAATTTACTGAATTCTACGGAATGTTGGAACTATCCTGATCATAAAATTTAATCCGATCTATTTCCATCAGTTCTGTGGCTTTTCACACAAAAAGTTTCTTTATTCTCGATTTTACTTAACGACAAGAATGATAGAAGTAACTGCCACGACCGACTTTCTATTAACCTCGGCATTGATCAAGTGATTTTCTTCGAATTTTTGTTGAGCAAACGCGAGGTGTTACTATTCTTTGTTCACGATTATCACGCACAGAAATCACGTGGAAGTATAATGTACATTATGGTCTCTACGTGACATACTTAGTGGAAACCTCATAGAAAGCGGCTCTGAAGAAGGCGAAATCCGCCGAAACGTCAGCTTAATCGTGAACAAAGAATAGTAACACCTCGCGTTTGCTCAACAAAAATACGAAGAAAATAATAGAAGTATTGTGAAAATGTATGTTTTATAATATTTGAGAACAAATGTTCAAACGATGGAGGACAAAGCTCTCGGTGTTGATTGATCCCTGAGAAATGCACCATGCATTCGACTACATTAAGCATGTTTGGAGGTGACTGGATGCATATCTGGCCTTTACAATGACTCGAAGGTGGCCTACCGATGTATCGGGCCAATGTTGCTATTTTTCCAAACAAGTCTGATACCAATTTGCCGACCCCGGAAGGAGAGAAGACTTGGTGCGCCTGGGACGCCGGTGTCAACTCTATGTATACTGTGGGGCGCGTCCGACCACTACGCCACACGCGCCCCTATTAAATAATAAACTACAAGAAAATTACTTTATCGATTCTTTCAAAATTCGAAAAATTAATAAACTTAAAAAATTCAGGAAACAGAAATTTTTACATTTTTAGGAATGGAAGGTAACGAGAACAACTTTTTGCTACGAGAACACTGTGAAGCCACATGTCCGGTGTGGGTGAACGTATGCCCCAAAGGGGAACCGCACCTTCTTCACACAGGGATGCCTCAACACTGCGATCCACTGAACGAGGACTCGTGCCCAGAGTCACATTGGTGTCACCCCGGTTAGCAATGTGTTTCCTACTTTACTTTTATTCTGGTCTTTCTCAATACTCTAGAGCATTGTAAGACACGGTTCTCTATCGGAAATATTTAAACGAGCTCAAAGTGCTTGCAACGTTTAATGTGGATTGGCCTTTGAACCACTCTAATAGATTCTTGAGGATTCTGGTTTTTCAGCAACCATCGTTAGGTTTTCGATGATTTCATTCTTGTTTAGAATTCAAACCATCAGAAAACTTTAAATATCTTTTTACACAACCTGTCTTCACATCTACTATGCAGATTCCAGCACCTTTTGAATTCGATCCGTTTCCTCACATCCTTTATTGACCAAGGCTTTTTAAATAACGTAGATGCGACTTTTACTTAAGAACTGTCGTTTTCTTCATCAATGGCCTTGAGTGCTGAGCTAATCGATTCTCTTATTTAAATTGCAGAAAATGAAACGTTCTCAAACAAGTCTGGTACCAATTTCGCTATCTCGGAGGAATGAGAGGTCTTATGAGCCTACTGCGGCGTTAAAATAGATCTATGCTTTTGGCGAACGATATAATTATCACTGCGTTACCCGTACCCTCTTTAAGTTGCTTATTTTTTGAAATTATAATGTAAGCGTGGTCGCTACAAACCATTACTCATCTATCCTGTCATCTGTCGTCTAGTTGATCGTCGAGTGACTTGAGCGGAAGCTAGTAAATCTTCCACTTCTCCCTGTCACCATCAATCAAGAATGGCCCAGTGGGCTTTGCTTGCTCTAAGAACTCACTGAGCATTTTATCTTCAACGGTTTTTGTGAAGAAGTCTGACCGTCGGGTCTGCGGTGTTTCTGCAGCGCGTTTAACATCTCAAGGAATTCAGTAAACAATGGCACTTGCCCAAGGATTGTCGTTTATACGCATTACGTGTCAAATCCGTCTCATCTTCGACAGTTTGGCGTATGAAACATCATCACTGATTTTTGATCGTTGATCGAAGTGAAAGCTTCGGATTCCTTTCCTCATTTATGTAACAGAGGATGCGGCTATCACCGTCCTTTCGACTGCGTGTTCGATAAAACTGGGAGCTTGTTTCATCCTGCTTACTCAGCGACCAGGTTTGTGATGCATACGTTAAGGCAGGAAGTATCGAAGAGTTGAAAACGTGTGCATGGAGTCGGGTGTTTTTTATTCTCTTTCCTATATTCTCGGTACCATTGAAAGTTCCCCAAGTCTCCTTCTGCTCAACTCTGGAGCTAAGTCGTTCATCCTGTTCATTTCCCGACTTAGATGGGCGTAACTGGAGTACTCAAAGATATTCACTACACTGAGCGTTAATGAGGCATACAAAACCAATCCGTTTCTCATAAACAACGTTTTTGTGAGATTTAGTCGAAGGCCGATTTCTCCACTGGCTTTATTAAAGTCGGAAAGCACTCGTTCCGCTTGTCTAATATTTGGTGTTATAAAGATGATATCATCAGCAAAGCGAAGATGGCATAATTGCCGACCATCGAATTCCACTAACATGTTTTCTTATTCCAGTCATCGCCTGGCTTTCCCAAAGGTGGTGGCAAACATTTTTGGCGAGACGGTATCGTCTTGCCTAACCGCTGTTTTGGCGCTGGTGTTAATATAGTTATAGAATGATGATATCTTGGTTGTGAAATCTTTATACAGTTGACGAATAATCTTTATGCGCTGAGTAGGGACTCCTTAACTATCAGGGGCTTCGATGTTTGCTTCTATTCCAACTGAGTCAAAAGCCTTCTTTCGATCGATGAAACTGAGACAGAGCGTGTCTTGTGCTTTCACGATGCTTCAATGAGTCTTGTTATGGTGTGGATGTGCTCCATCGTACTAAATCCTCCTCGAAACCCTGCTTGCTCACATGGCTGTCCTTCGTCCAGTGTTCTGTTGATCGTGTTTAGGATTGCTCGAGTGGAAAGTTTGTAGGCGGCAGACAGTAAGCTGATTAGGCGATTGTTGCCCATATTGTGCAGGTCACCGTTCTTGAACAATAACACGGTCTTATTGGTTTTCCACTGAGTAAGGACCTTGCGTTCAAACAGGTAACGTGAGAAGAGCCGAACCAGTATGTTTACGAGGAGTGAAGGATGGTTCTTCAGGTGTTCAAACCGTATCGTAACCGGGCCAAGTGCTGTTCGACTTTCACCGAACAAATTACATGTCGAATTTTAGAAAAGAGAACCGGTAGTGCGACATATCAATTCTCCTGTATATGTGATACAGCCACAATAATGCTGATATATTTGCAAAACTCCGGATCGCAGGTAACTGCGGTGGGGAGCGTACGCGCTATTACTCTTTCAGGGGGCTAACGCGCTCACCACCACATCAAGCCGATCTATTCTTTTTACTTCTGTTCAGCAAAGACTAGGTGCTATTTTATTTCTTTATTTACGTAAAAGCTGACGTTTTAGCAGATTTCGCCTTTCTCAGAGCCTGGAAAGGTCAAATTGGCAGCAACCTATTCGGCCAAACAACTCTTTAACCAAACAGAGATGTTATGTTATGTTATGGAGGTGTTTGGCCGAATAGGTTGCTGTCAACTTAACCTTTCCACGCTCTGAGGAAGGCGAAATTCGCCGAAACGTCAGCTTGTACGTAAATAAAAAAATAAAATAGCACCTAGTCTTTGCTGAACAGAAGTAAAAAGAATTGTTCAATCAATGCAGAGGTTAACAGAAAGTCGGACGTGGGAGTTACTTCAAGCGGATCTGTCGTTCCGTCTATAACTAACTAGTTTTCTATTGAGCAGTGCCATCAGCACCTGTCAACGGGACTCATTTGGAAAGCCCAAATCAGCAGTGAACCCAGTTAGGCTGAGGCTGCACTCGAAAAAAGAAGTTAACATCGTGATTTCGACTGCAGCCACAGCCTAACTGGGTTCACTGCCGATTTCGGCTGCCCAAATCAATCCCGCTGACGGGTGATTGCTGATACCAGTGATCAAAGAAAACTAGCTGAGAGAAGCGAAACAAGGGACCCGTATGGTGCGGTGATGAGCGCGTTAGTGGCACGAAAGGATAGTAGCGCGTTCGTTGTTCACCGTAGACAGCTCGATCCGGAGTGTTGCATGTAACTGTTCCGTCCAAGCGTCGGGGTGCAATCATTTTGCTTTTGTAATGAGCGAAGCTTCGGTGGGCTTTGCCAATGATTTTTCCAGTTTCTGTAGCTTCCACTATACCTGCTGCTCACCTGTTAAGCAGCAGCTAACATTAGTATAAGAAAAAAATCCTCTTGGTGGCACTCTTCTGGGAACATTCCTGTTTTTTCAATCGTTTTCGTGTTCGGGATTTTACACCAAGGCAATCACAATTTCATAGCCATACACCAATGAATCCTTTGTCTTCTAATCTGTGGACTGTAAGGAATTTTATTTCAGCTAGTATTTTTCACTATGAGATGAGATATTTTGCTTAAACTCTTGGAGGGGACAATTGTTTCTAGCCTCGTGCCAATTATAAGTGGCTCATATCTTTTCGAATATGCTACTTCTGGTTCACTTAAACCCACAACCAGTTTGTTTTAAGCTTCATTACGAATGCTACTACATAGAAGAAAAATCTATCCGTACAAAATGGGATTTATACACCTTCGTTAAAATGACAAGGTCATGCTTGTTCCATAAGGAGGAGCGGGAGTACTCTGTGCTAGCTATCTCCACCAACGATACACCCGGGTAACTCTGTGGTAGCGATCTCCATGAACAATACGCCCAAACGCACCTGTTTCGAGCCTTTTAGGGGCCAACCAAGCCTCCCATCCTTTCGGAATCACGAAACTATTACCAAACTTGTCTAGGTAGAACTATCTTCGATCGACAAAAAGCTGGCAACAGTCTATGGTGACGATCTACCTTCATAGGTTTACCCTAGGATTCTAGGGAGAATTTGCAAACCAGCATTCAACGAAATTCAAGAACAGGAAGAAAATCAACCGGTGACCGAACAGTGTGCAAAAAAGTTTGAAGACTTTCGTTGATGTTGGATGCGAGAAAGCTAATCGGATTCAGGAAATTCTGGAACCAGCGCCTTACGATATGTGATTTCGGATCTTGTGAACTAAAGCAAATAAACAGAAATGCATGTATTTATAAATATTTTGGGTTCTAAACAACTTTAGTGGTTAAAATATTTTCCATAGTTGTGAAAAAACCCGCGTGGTAGTCAATTTGTCAAATAATGATTTTAACCCTTATGAATGGTCTTGAATGCTAGCGCTATCAATTCTTCCTGGTATCCCTGAATAGTCATGGGAGCAGTCAAAGAAGTTTGTTAACAATTTTCCGACCTCGTAGGGATAGATGGTTTGGTTTGCCGTGAAAGATTTTAACGTTTTTTTTTGCTAGAGAGAACAACGAAAGTTCTAAAAACTCTAAAGCCTTCGTGATAGGAAATATTGCAAGTTTGCAAGCGATTATCACTTATTAGGCACTAACATTGCTAGCGTAGCCATCGAATCCCTTTAAAGAGAATGTATTCCCTAAAAATCCATAAATCCAACAAGTTTTTCTATCAGTTGCGATTAATCGAATCAGGCCAATCAAGAAACGTGTTTCTTGAAAGTTCAAGGTGTTCTTCTACGTTTGGTGACCTTCACATGGCTTAAGGTCCGGATGCATCAACGACGATGTGCTGCCCGGGTCGGGTCGATCCATGTATGAGTGCAATGTCAGAGGGCGAAGGACCACTACAATTGACGAGGTGAGTTATTACTATTTTTTAACTGTTTTTTATACGTTTTTAGTTATAAGCTACCATGGGACCTAGTGTGGTATAAAAGGATAAAGTTATCAGCGATTTTGTTCGTATTTTTGAGCAAACGCGAGGTGTTATTGTTCTTTGTTCACGATTAAGCTGACGTTTCGGCGAATTTCGGCGAACGCTGCTTGAGAAGGGCGGGCTTAGAGAGTTCGGTGAGCGTGGTTGAAATACCACCGAGTAATCTTAAGCGCCAGCTAGTTCGTAACCGCCTATATGACCGTCTATGTGCAACTCAAAATTGCATAATTTGCCCCAGTGGTAGAGACGGTGATTGCATGAGCTCGGGTATAGTTTATCTGATCACCTGTAAGACGTGTGGTGACGAATACATTGGCGAAACGGGTAGACCCCTCTGTGTAGGCATGAAAGAACACCTAGCCGGCAAAAATAGACCAAATACCCCGCTAGGCACGCATAGGACCCAGAGACATAACGGGGACGACTTCGAAGTATGTGTCACGATCCTCGCACGCGAATCGAGAACACAGGCGCGAAAAACCCTCGAGGCACTCTGGATTAATTCCAGAAATCCGAAAATGAACCGCAGGGAAGAATGCCTCATTATCACGCGTGATATAGGGCAGTATATAAAACTGCTTTTCTGATGTGAGGGGCACATTATACTTCCACGTGATTTCTGTGCGGTTGGTCTCTACGTGACATACTTAGTGGAGACCTCATAGAAAGCGGTGAGTGTGCAAAGCTGTGTTCAAAGTGATTGAAATCTTGGTTTGGGGTTTCTTTGTTTGGTTATGGAGGCGTCTGGCCGAGTGAGTTGCTATCAGCTTGACTTTTCCAGGCTCTGAAGAAGGCGAAATCCGCCGAAACGTCAGCTTAATCGTGAACAAAGAATAGTTACACCTCGCGTTTGCTCAAAAATACGAAGAAAATCACTTGATCAATGCCGAGGTTAATAGAAAGTCGGTCGTGAAAGTTATCAGCGTTGATCAATCATTGAGGGATACATTCGACACAATTGAGCACCACTGGAGATGAATGAATGCACATCTGGCCATTAAAATGACTCGCAGTGGCCTACCAGTGCTGCTATCCTCCCAGATAAATCAGGTACCACGGGAATAGATTCCTTGTGTATTGGAAGTCGCCTCCAACCACTGCACCACACGCACCCTTAGTGTGGTATATTCACGTATAACTGTGGATATCACCGTATAACCTGTAGTCCCGTTGATCGTCGAGTGACTCAAGCGAGGGCCAGAAAATCTTCTATTTTTCGTCGTCGCGTGGAAGAGTGGCCCAGTGGGTTTTGCTCGCTCTAGGGACTCATTGAGCATCATACTTTTTTTCTAGACTTTTCGTGAAGAACTTTGACCATCGAGTCGGTGGTCTCCCTGCAGTTCGTTTGACACCCCGACGTACTTAGTCACTAACGGTTCTTGTCCGTCAGCTGTCATTCATACGCATTACGTTTTCGGCCCAACTTATCTTCGACTGTTTGGCGTACAGAACGGCATCGTTGACTTTTGGTCGTTGACGCAGATCGGAGCTTCGGATTCCTTTCTTTATTTGCGTAACACGGGATACTCCTAGCATCGTCCTTTAGACTGCGCGTTCAATAACGCTGAATGATTTCTCATACTGTTTATATGGCGACCAGGTTTTTGACGCATATGTTAGGGCAGGAGGTACCGTTGAGACGAAAAGGTGGGCACCGAGTCGGGTGTTCTTTGCTCTCTTCACTACATCCTCGATGCTCTTGAAAGCTCCCCAAGCCGCTCGTTTCCTTCTGCTCAACTGTGGAGCTAAGTCGTTCATCATATTGATTTCCCGACCTTGCTTACTTACTTACTTGGATACTTGGTACAGCCGGCTGACTTTGGTTACGAACACATTCGCCCAACATAAAGGTAGGTGGCCATCCGAGGGAAGCCTGTATTCTCTTAGAGTTCACTCTACAGTTCTTTTCGTCCATCTGTCGTCCGTTCTTCTCATTATGTGACGGCGCCTCTGTGTTTCGTTATCCATGTATATCTCCACAGATCCCGAAGATGTGACAGATTTCGAAGGTCAGAGCTTCGCATTCCGGCTACATATTGAGAGTTCCGGTTATATATCTGAAGGCACCGCTCAAGCGCTTTGTGAGTAGTTCGAAGCATTCTTGACGTAGTTGAAGTATCAACCCACGTCTCTGCAGCATAACAGGGAGCTGGGAGGGCCGTAGAATCATAGAAATGAGCGCGGATTTTCGGGTCCTTCAGTTGGTCGGTGGCTTCTTTGAGAGGCCCGAATGCGGCCCAGGCTGTTTTCCTTCTTCTATAGTTCCTCCTTCATGTTGTTTTCCATGTTCATTGTTCGCCCAAGGTAAACGTACGAGGTGGTCTCTGCAATGAGAGAGCCATCCAATTCAATATTTTCGCCTTCGCACAACGGATTTTTTATGAACCGGGCCTTCTTTCCATTTATGCGCAGTCCTATCTCCGCTTCGTTGAGCTCGTTGGTCATCATCTCTGCTTCGCTAGTACTTTTTGAGAAGATGACAATGTCCTGGGCAAAACGAAGGTTTGATAGGAATTTTCCATCAATATATATGCCTTTCTTATCCCAATCGAGTGACTTCATTATCCAGGGCAGTGCGGCACTGAACAGCTTTGGCGATATTGCGTCCCCCTGTTGAGCCCCTTTTCCTATGGCTATTGTAAGAGGTCGATGGAAAAGCTGTATTTTCGTAGTGCAGTTCTGATAACAGTCGGACAGAGTCCTTATGTAGGACGGGTCCACTCCTTGATCTACGAGCGCTAATAGGAATGCGTTCGTTTCAACACTGTCAAAAGCTTTTTCATTCCGGACAAAGGTTAGCTGTACAGCCAAGTGGTGTTCTCGACAATCTTCGATGACGCTGGAGACGGTTTAGATGTGGTCCATGCAGCAACACCCATTTCGAAATCCTGCTTGCTCGACTGGTTGCGCAATGTCCCTGATATGCGCGAGAGGTTAATCTTCGTAAAGAGCTTGTAGAGTACACTCAACAAGCATATAGGACGTTAGTTACGAAGATCCCTTCGGTCTCCTTATTTGGGCAGGATGACCGTGCGCGACGTCCTCCACTGGTCTGTGAATTTTTCCTTTTAGAGGTAGAATGTCATATAGTTGCGAGAGGTACATGTATGTTGTGGCTTCCAACTCTAAGCAAGTCAGCAGTGATATTATCGGGTCCTGGAGCTGTGCCTCTTTTCATGTTTTCTATCGCAACTCGAACCTCCGACGGAACAATTTCAGGCGATTTTTCTCCACCGGGGATATTAGGGCCTGGGACGGGGATTGAGGAACGGAAAAGATTGGTGTAGAACGTTCCCGCTATTAATTTCATGTCATGGCAACAAAGTTTCGTCGATCCCATCTTCGTTCATCAGCGTTGACAGCGGAACATTGTAATTACACAGGTCTCGACGGCATTTTTTTAGACTGCTTCTTTTCTGTGATGCTTCCAGTATTTTCTTCTGCTTGTACCGTTGTAGATCTTCCTACAAGGCTCTTCTGCAGCTGGCATTTATTACTAGTCATATTGAAAGTGTTGGAGTAGGATCAAGCTTTAGTTTCCTTCTGTTTTCGAGCAACCCTTTAGTAGTGATGGAGATACGACCCGATCTTCTTGTTTGAGGAACTGAGGCGAATTCGGCATGGCTTTTCAGTCCTTCGACAAGCAGCTCGTAGTCTTCCGTTGGGTCTTCTTTAATCTGCCAGTGGCGTTTGGACAGGACTTCGTTGAGAATGTTCTCGTCGTATACAGCTAGAGTTTTACCTCGTGGTCTATGAAGAGAGTTCTTCTCCAGCTTGCGGCTGAATCGAATTTTCGTGCGAAGAAGGCGGTGATCGGTACCAGTACAGAATGACGGGACTACCGATTTGTCAAGTAGACACCATCTTCTGTTTGACAGAATATCTCCGCATGAATCATGCCGTTGGGAGAATCTCATGTCCAGCGTCGGTTTTCCTTCTTCTGGAAGAACGAGTTTCCATGGAAGAGGCGTACTGCTGACAGCTGTCCTGCAAGACGGTTCCCATTCTCATTTCCTTCTCCTAATCCAAAATTTCCGATCCTGTATTCGCTCTCGTTGGCTTTTCCTATTCTGGCGTTAAAGTCTTCGGCAACAAATTTATAATATGCACTATCATTGCGGATGACTTCCCCCAACTTATAGTAGAACGCATTTAATTCGTACTCATCAGCTACATCGATTGGTGAGTAGCAGTTGATGATAGTGATCTAAATAGATGAAAGTAAAGCAGAGCGTTTTTTTGTACTCGCAATACTTCTATAAGTGATTTTCTTCGTATTTTTGTTGAGCAAACGCGAGGTGTTACTATTCTTTGTTCACGATTAAGTCGTGACGTTTCGGCGGATTTCGCCTTCTTCAGAGCCTGGAAAGGTCAAGTTGATAGCAACTCACTCGGCCAGACGCCTTCATAACCAAACAAAGAAACTCCAAACCAAGATTTCAATCACTTTGAACACAGCTTTGCACACTCACCTTCTCTTCTATGAGGTTTCCACTTAGTATGTCACGTAGAGACCAACCGCACAGAAATCACGTGGAAGTATAATGTGCCCCTCACATCAGAAAAGTAGTTTTATATACTGCCCTATATCACGCGTGATAATGAGGCATTCTTCCCTGCGGTTCATTTTCGGATTTCTGGAATTAATCCAGAGTGCCTCGAGGGTTTTTCGCGCCTGTGTTCTCGATTCGCGTGCGAGGATCGTGACACATACTTCGAAGTCGTCCCCGTTATGTCTCTGGGTCCTATGCGTGCCTAGCGGGGTATTTGGTCTATTTTTGCCGGCTAGGTGTTCTTTCATGCGGACACAGAGGGGTCTACCCGTTTCGCCAATGTATTCGTCACCACACGTCTTACAGGAGACCAGATAAACTATACCCGAGCTCATGCAATCACCGTCTCTACCACTGGGGCAAATTATGCAATTTTGAGTTGCACATAGACGGTCATATAGGCGGTTACGAACTAGCTGGCGCTTAAGATTACTCGGTGGTATTTCAATTGCGCTCACCGAATTCTCTAAGCCTGCCCTTCTTAAGCAGCGTTTTATAGCTGTACTTATATCATTTGAGATGAAGGGTAGGATAAACGGGACCCTTCTATCGCTAGAGTTGACGTTTGGAGGCCTACGATTTCCTCTACACCTATTCTGAGCTACAGTTTCGTAGCCATTAGAAACGGCTATTTGCCGTGCCAAGTTCCGGGACTCCTCTCTCTGCTCTCTTTCCGTGCACACGTTGGTTGCTGTTCGAAACATGTTTCTTATANCTTATAAGCGCCCTTTTCGTGTGAGAGGGGTGAGAGGAAAAGTAATGAACCAAGATGTTTTTACTACTTGGCTTTCGGTACCACTTTGTAATGTAGCCATTTTCTGATAGGTGAATTTGTACGTTCAGAAACGAAGCCATTTTTCTTTCGGCTTTTCTCGGGTGAACTTGATATACTCTGACTGTGCGTTTAACAATTCGAAGCATTTGTCCATTTCCTCTTGTGTTGAGCAAAGGACAAAGCAGTCGTCTACATACCTACAATAGAGTAGCGGCCCGAGATCAGTCACCGGTGCTTCCACCTTAGACATAAATGCAATGGCAAGGCTTGGAGCCAGTCGTTGTCCCATTGCCAACCCTCTTATTTGAGCGTAGTACTTTCCAGACCATCTGAAGATTGAGCAGCTCAAGCATTCTTTTAAGAGTGCCATCAGATGCTCTATCCTGAAGCCATACATGTTTATTTCTCCTTCGTGTTGTGTAAGGAGTTCGAATATGGCTTGCATTGCGGAGTCATTCGACACGTTTGTATAAAGGGCGGTAACGTCGAAGGACTCCATCACGCACGCGCTGTTGGGTTGCGCAGTACGTAGACGATCCAGAAACATCTGGGTATTCGTAAGATGGGCTGGAATGTGTTTCAACAACTGGTTAAATATTAGGGTTAAAAACCATGTTAAAACCAATCACTTGATCAATGCCGAGGTTAATAGAAAGTCGGTCGTGGCAGTTACTTCTATAAGTCTTGTCATTATGTGGATGTGGTCCATCATACTAAATCATTTTCGAAACCCTGCTTGCTCACATGGCTGTCCTTCATCCAGTGTTCTGTCAGTTCTGTTTAGGATGACTCGAGTGTTAAGTTTGTAGACGACAAGCAGCAAGCAGATTGGGCGATAGTTGCCGATATCGTGCAGGTCACCCCTTCTGATGAATAACACAGTCTTGCTGGTCTTCCACTGAGTAGGGACCTTGATTCAGACAGGTAACGTGTGAAGAGCCGAGCCAGTGTGTTTACAAGGACTGCGGGAAGGGTTCTTCAGGTGTTCAGATCTTACACTGTCGGGAGCTGGTGCTGTTCGATTTTTCTCCGATGAAACAGGATGTCGGAGCATGGAAGGGAAAACCGGTGGTACAACACGTCCATCCTCCTTTATTTCATTGATGAAAGGTTTACAGAGCTATCGAAGAAATTTGAGTAGTATTTGTGGATGATTTTCTCCATTGCCTTTCTCGACGCTGTAACTGTTCCGTTTGGGCGTCGAAGTGCAATTGTCTTGGTTACTGGGACAGCTCGCTTATATAAGGTTACCAAGTAGTTAAGAAGATTCTGTCAGATCAGCTGCTCATCTTTGCCTGTGCCCCGCAGGACTTTTTGTGATTAGCATTCACAACGCCAGACATTTCAAACATGGGTAATTAAACGGTTTATAACAGTTATACAATAATTATGGCAAAACAGTGCAACTGTACAATTGATAAGACAATGGTAGGAGTAATATATGGGCACGACCTGATCACTGATGGTTCAGGTTGCTCAAGAGTGAAGAAGTTATCATATGTATTTTCTTATATGAGTTGGTTGTGAGAAAATGACATGGTAACTTGGACAGCATTGCTGTTAACTGAACGAGCTAATCGGGGAGCGGTTTATATACATTCATTGATGGGCAGAGTTGGGCTAGACTGGATGGAGAGACGGTTTACCACTAAGATATGTTGGAAGCATTTCTCAAACACTGAAATCTGATAAATCGATATTCAAATCGTAGGGCTGTTACCGCAGAAATTCATATGAGATAACAGCCTGCGAAATGTTGAACATAAGGTTATCAGATCGTCATGGGAAATAGCATGCCAGATGTTCTGCGCAGAGAACATTCTAATGTTAGTGAGGAAGGTTTTCTATATTGGTCCTGTAATTGGCGAAGCTTCGGTGGACTTTGCGAATGTTTTTCCTACTTTTGCAACCTCGACTATTATTGCTGCTCTTCCCTCTTTGAGATGTTCTTTTATCGCCTCTGCATTGTTTTGCAAGTTCGGGCGTTAGTTCGCGATTGCCTGTAGCTCATGCGATTCCACGCTGGCGTATCAGCTTGAAAGTTTCTGGAGACAGACGTTTCTTGGTGACTTTCGAACTCTCAGCTTTTATAGCGCGAACGTGAAGATGTTGAATGAGGAGACCGTATTCTTCGCCGATGTTATCGACAGCGGCATCTTCCTAACACCCGGCTAATGAATTGAGTAAGTCCCAGTTTATGGTGGTTCTGGGACTTCTGTTTTTGAATCTACCGACTTTTTCTCTTTTCCACGAGAAATAGAATCTTGCACGAAGTAGACGATTTTCTGATTCCGTGTAGAAATTTGGGACAACAGCGACATCGGTTAGAAAAAACCTTCTGTTGTGGTCTATTTCGTTATAGTACTCTCTTTTGGGAGACTGCGACGTCCAGTGTTAAGGATCGAGCCTTTGAAATTGCGAGTTATTATGGACGGTCTTGGTTGCCATGATAAACTCACCGCTCACCCTGTTTGTTCCATTCTAATTTGTGGGTTCCAATGTGAAGTCCTTCAGACGTTCTTCTTGGACCAATCCTGGCGTTGAAATCTCCAATGATGGCCTTGAAGAATGCATGGTCTTCTTTGTAGAACTTCTCCAAGTTCATATAGAACACTTTGCCTTCTTCTTCGTCATAGTTTAATGTCGATGCTTAAACGACGCAGATTGTCAGAGCCGATATTGATCTATATCTTTTTAATCGTAAATTTTTGATTCGAGTTTGCAAGCTCTTCGAATGAATTGATGTTCGTGGACAAACTCGTGTTGACGTGAACGCCGACTCCTCTACTGTCGCATGTTCCGAGGAACAGTTCTTCTCCAATGTCATAGATGGCGTTGAATGGGTGACGTCGTCTCGTCTCAACCAGGCCAGTAACGTCGTAACTTATCTTTTTCGCTTGCACGGCCAATTCTTCTATCGAGGACTCGGATGCAAGTGTACGTGCATTGTAGGTACAGATCGTCACCTTAGTTCTTCGTAATCCAGGCAGCTTCCATAGGCCCTTAGATTTTAGCAGCCTCTCCGTACTCGTCCTACCCAACGCTGCCGAATTGGGGCTTTTTCCCTCAGAGCCGATATTGATCTACATCTTTTTTTTCGGGGTCAGAGGAATGAAGCTGGTTTCTTTTAATGTGATTAGCATTTTGATACCCACGTATAGCTTGCTGGGCTCTGAACGTGGGGGCTGGGTATACTCACGGGTAGCTTGCCAGGCTCTCGCGGAGTGGACATAGAGCTCATTTGCTGGAGGTGACTCCTAACTGCCTCGCATATACTCTGTCACTTGATTGCGGGTTTTTGGCTGAATTGACTCGTAGAATATAATCCGCGTAAGCAAAAACGCATTCACGCACGCATGCATGAATACGCCTCGTAGGTACAGAAATTATGTGCCAAATCGGCGCAGCGGAAGCACAGAGTCCATGCCCTGGATCCACCTGCGTCTCTGGGAAACATACGGTCGCTTTTGGTCCGCGATTAACACCCTATCCGCCACCTGGGGAAGCGCCACGTAGCCTCGCGACTAGCTGGCCCGAGAACCCTTATGAGAGGGACCTCCGTGACACTAAGTAGAATTAACGCTTTAGTAAGCCCTATTGTTTTTATGCTGTCGTAATTTTTGTTACTTTTCTTCGATTACAATGCTGTGCAATCATTTTAGTGGAACTACCATGGTGCTGAGATATTTGTAAAACCCCAATCCGTAAGTGTCTGCGGTTAAAATCGAACCCGCTACTACCCTTTTCTGGGGCTAACCCGTTCACCACCACACCGTGCAGGGTCTTATTTGCGTCAGTACCTGCTATATCAATAAAAAATTTTTTGCAACTGTTTTATCCTTGTATTTTCTTTTCGTCTGCCATGTTTCTCAATATTTGGCTCTATCTACAGGTACTATTTCGATGCATCACAACGGCAATGTTTGCCATTCACTTTCCGCGGGATAAGAGGCAGTGTTGTGAGTTTTTAAGAGCCCTAAAACACAATTGTTACCTTAGTAAGTGCTTTAATAATCCATAAATTCCCAGAACAACTTCATGATCAAGGAGAATTGTGAAGCTCGTTGTCCGATTCAGCCGAATCCGTGCCCGTTGACATTGGTCTCATTCACGAGACCGGTAGGTTATAAACTTAATCATTGCGTCGAATCTGCCTACTTTACAATATCTAGACAATTTGCTTACTTGAGTACCTGAATGGCCCGTCATCACCGGTTGTGTGGGCCCCAGAATAATTTTCATTTTTTCGGAGACTTGCTAGTTTATTCATTGTACCTCCCGGGAGCCCAGAGATCAACCAGACCAAAGTCTGCCCAGGTCGTCGCCACCACGGACAGTTGCCGCCTTGTGGATCAGAGGGAGATTTACCACAATGCAGCTAGTTTGATATCACGACGGTGGTGGATCCTGGCGCTGGTTTACTCTCAGTTGGAATTCCTATTGGAAACGTCGGGTTCCTTCTCAGATTGGAAGGTCCTGCTGGGATAGGTTTCCGGCTGTACCTCATAGCCTTCATGGAAGGGTGTTATGTGAAAGCTACTGCAAACAATGCTGAGATGTTTGCAAAACGGAGACCCTAGGCCATATTCTAGCCCGCGATTATACTTTCGCAAATATGCCAACATCATTGTGGTTGAATTTATGTTGATATTTGAAAGTGGATGGTTACGACAATGAAAGATGAAGCTGGAAATGGTTAGATAGAGTTCTACCTTCCAGCATATTCGCTCTAGCCTTTCAAGGAAAGCAGAGTGAATACGTTCGCTTTTTGTTAAAGTCTGATTTTTAGACATGTTTTGCAATTTTAGAGTCTTTAATGAAGAAAATCTGAAAAGGATATTTAGAAATTTGCTTGCTTTTATGACCAAAAAGAATTAAAGGGCAGTCTATGATATTTCACCTCTGTTTTCACTCTTATCTGTAGACGACTCTAACGAGCTGCTCATCCACTTTTCAATGTCCAGAAAATCAGTGGTGTCATGTGGGTGAGACGATACAGACAACGGTATGCTGTCCAAACAGTAAGTTCTTCATTATTTTTCAATGAGGTGAGCAAAATCCTAGTAGAACAGCTGTATTTCGAAATCCAAGCATACCAAAGTTATCTACAAAAGTAACAGTTGGAGGAACGATGTTGTTATTTAGATTTCACATCTTTCAAAGAGATCTTCGAAGAAGGAATCGGTGAAGTTTGAATATAACCCACTAGTAAAAAGTTTTTGTAAACTTTTCATTAATGGTTGCTTACGTTAAAAAGCTTGATTGGAAAATGTTGAGAAGCATAACTGAAGCCTTTTACATTTCATGGGTTCTTCACACCTAAACAAACCTCTTTCTTCTTCCATTACTAACACATTTTTTGAAAAAAATCACTACGTACAGGTAGCAACTTACAAAATCCTAAGAAAAAAATCAGTAAATGCTATATCATTCTCTGTTCAGCCGTTTCAAATCCGTGCAAAGCACCAGCTCGAAATCCTGGAGAGGGTCCGTATCATGCAACGAGGTGGTCCTTCGAGAGCTCAACACGGAAGTGCATTCCTTTCGAATACAAGGGAATGCGAGGAAACGCTAATAATTTTGTGACGAGAGAAAATTGTGAGCAACGATGCCCAGGTTTGAGCATGTTCTTATCAAGTCAATCGTCTCGATTAATCAGTACTTTTCTCTCATTTATAACCGCCTTCAAACGGTTTACCGCCTCATTGCTGTTAAGAGGTGTTCCTGGATGTTGGATTGCTATGAACAGCAGAGAGATTCATCTTCCAACAAGGTCTCCCAAACTGAGAAAGGGCATAGCGTTTCCATCAGGAAACCCAGCTAACAGCAAACCATTACTAGGATCCAACACCGTCTTGGTATCAAACTAGTCTTATGGTGGCCAAATCTCCCTCTGATCCACAAGTGCTGCGACTGCCTGTGGTGATGAAGACCCGGGGCAGACTTTGGCCTAGCTGACCTCGCGACCCCAGGGAACCACAATGGCTGAGCCAGCAAAACTTCCGAAACAACGGAAGTTATGCTGGAACAACCAGTGAAGACGAGCCATCCAAGTATCTATGTAAGTAAGTGTTTATACATAAAGGTAAACATAAAGAGGTGACTTTTGATGTTAGCAATAATAAAGCGTATCGTAGATCGTTCAACTTCAACTAGTTTGCAATTTGATATCCTCAGCGTCTTCCTTTTCTCTGAAGGAGTTATAGCCGTCATTGCTTATCTCTTTCGTAATAATGCTAAAGCTTTATTACCTTGCAGAGGGTGCCATTAAAAAGATCCGTTTAGTGTTCAAGAATCCTTGCAAGCTCTTTGAGCCGTTCTCAACGGAAAACAAGTACTACACATGCAGTCCAACAGCGTTGTGCCCTAATCAGTACTACTGTCATGTGGGAGTCGATACCAACTATTGTTGCCCGGTGATGGGTGAGCTCAACTCCCGGTTACTCCAATGTTTTTCGTTACATGTTCTTTCTCAATTTAGGTTTGTTTTGAAGTTCTTCGACGGTAAGTGAGTGTGCTGCTTGTCGGACTTCATTGTTTGGCTAGTCCTTACCACTTACTGCTTAATTTTTCTTCTATCAGAGTATTAGGCAAGCAATGATCTTCATGAATAACTGTTTTTAACACTAATTCTTCATCGCGATGTGAGACTGTGTACCAACAAAATTATCTATCCTTAGGGATATCAATGTAGATACTTTCTAAGATCATAGCAAAAACAGAAAGAAAAACTATAAAAAAAAGCAGTTGGTTGCCAGTGAAGTACTCAATATGATGGAAAAAATGTTACATTAAAAATCGGCTGAAAATGGACCGAACGTGGCTGGATTCAGGTGACGTAAAGAAGACGAAAAGGTCAAGCGATTGTGTTGAGGTTTCTGTAGAGATTTACAATGGTTAGAGATGAATTTAGAGTTTTGAGAGTTCTCCAGACAAATTTCCATATGCGGAATATTTTGTTGTAGTAGCTTTTTAGCTGGCTTTCTGCATTTTTTGAGGTGTTGTTTCTTTCTGATTTCTAGGAAGTGATCCGTGTAGTCAGCCAATGGATGTTGGCATCGGCTCGGCACAACTTCAGCGATGGTACTGGAATGCCCAATCACAGATGTGCTTACCATTCAGGTATAGAAAAAAGAACGAAAATATTTCGCTTATATTTAATTCTAAAGACCTGTAAACTAAAAAAAGTACTTGAGATTAAATAAGAGTTTCGAAGTAAGTTCAACTCATTTTATGCGTTTTTCTTCCTTTTAGTGGGTGGTGTGGGGTTTCATCTGAAAGATAAGAAAAAATTATGTTTACACTTTAGTGATAGAACCAATAGTTTAAAAAAATGCAGAGAAAGATTTAAACTGAACAAACTGAGCATTTTATAGCTACTGCGGTTTGAAAGGCACGCAGAACAACTTTCTTAGCAAGCAGGATTGCGAACGCACTTGCTACGGTATGAGTAATACAGCACTTTTCATTCTAGATAATCTTTTAGATTTTCTATTTTATGTATGAACGTAGCATTCACAAACACTTTCAAAAAATAGCTGTTGACAGCAATTTTTTAGTAAAACAACTTGTAGACAATTTAGTAGCATTATTAACTCTACTTCTACCAACGGTTTACCGCCTCATCGTGGGTGAGAGGTGTTCCTGTCTGTCGGACTGCGGTGTTCGGGGGATTCGTCACCTCGGAATGATCTCTCAAGCTGAGAAGGAGTCCAGCGTTTTCATCAGGGCGCCTAGCTAAAAGTGAACTAGTACCAAGATCCACCACCGCCTTGGGTATCAAACTAGTCGCATGGTGGGGAGCCTCCCTCTGATCCACAAGGGCGGTGACTACCTGTGATCGGGACGATCTGGGACAGACTTTGGCCAGGCCGACCTCGGGATTCTAGGAAACCATAATGTCTAAATCACTAAAATTTCGATAAATGGAGAATGTGCTGGGGTCTGCACAACCAGTGAGGACTGGCCGTCTAAGTATCCGAGTAATTAGGTTGTAACTCTACTTAGAAATTCATCCACTGACGGTCTCTCTTCTTTGATATTTCTGTTCTCATTTTCCAGAATCTGATTTTATAACACGAGGAGCGATTATACGAAGTAGTTTTTTTTTACGTTTTGAGGAGAGTACGAATATACTTGTTGAGCAGAAACTGTATTCAATCAACGCGAAACAGAAAAGCTCTGATGTCTGCTTTGATTTAGCTCTAGCGTTGTATTTTTTTCAGTACTTGATAATCCGTGTGCACTCGGTTTACCTCAAATGACCGTGGAAAATCGTCCACAAATATGTTCCATAGGCCAAAACACTTGCTCCGCTGGTTACTGGTGTCACTACGGTGCTACACAAAAGACAACTGTTTGTTGCCCTGGAAGAGGTGAGTGCGCTGTTACGCCAGTTCCCAAGACTAGTGGAGATACACAAAATGTTTCCCATTCTAGTCCCATGAGTGTTTTTTGATACGTGTATGGCTTCAGGCTTGTAATTTTAGTCACGCGCAATATTACATCACAACTCAAATCAAATCTGGTTTTCGACTGAAACACGTCCGCTTTTCATCAAACCACTGCTCACTCAGATATCACTAGAATCTCAATGCTTCTATTAGTTATTACTAAATGGATAAGCACAATCTTTTTGTGGTTAAAGCTCTTAAACACTTTTGGCTTTTGTTTACCTGAATTGTTTTAGTGGAAGGTCTAGCGATATGCCAGCAGTCGTTAGCGTTGGGAAATGGTGACGCGACACTGGCGCGTTGGTACTACGATGCGGCCAGCATGCGTTGTGTTCAGTTCTACTATCGAGGGCATTACGGCAATCAGAATAACTTCTTAACTCTCGAGGAATGCGAAAGGACATGCCCTGGTGAATTCTCATATTTCTAGGACCACTCGCATTTTACTAATACACTACGAGGGCTTTAACAATTAACGAAGTTCAAGGCAAATTCTTGGTCACGCTAGCAGAACTCGTATAGATATGCGTTTCTAATAGTTCACTCACAGTCTGGTTTATGTAAGCATGTGCACAGTGGTGCAACCACTGGTTGACTGGACGAAACATGTAGGTTTGGTTCCAATTCATTTAGACCAGGTATCGGTACCATTTGGGTTTATTTACCGAAAAGTGCCAGTGGTGTCTCGAACTGTTGACGATTCCTACAGCTTCTCAAGGACTTCAAAACGTGATTTGAAAACCAGGAGCACCAAGACCTCCAGCGCCAGATGCTGCAGTGATAACAAAGAGATGACATACAAGCAGTTCATCTACAACTGACGCAAAGGAAAGCAAAAGAATTTCCTCACACTAGAAAACGCATGGTTTGTAATGGTGAATCCAAACGATGTCAGTACTGTTTGTCTGCTCCCTGAACTTTTATACTATTATTTGGGATTCTTCTCAATTCTTCTGCTGTGGCGACGTCGACAAACGGTTTTACGCTCGTTGAAATTTTTCACTTTTTGTGATAAACAATGCCAATGATGCTGAGATATGAGAAAAACTCGAAACCTTAGGCGCGCTTCGAACGATTACTCTAATGGGAGGCTCACATTCTATCGACCACACCAACAGTGACCATTCTTTTGCCTTTATCTCAGCCACCTCTTTAACCCTATGGATGCTCTTAGCAATCATCTTTCGATGGAAGCATTCTGGAGAACACAAATCAGCATTGAACTCAGTTGAGCTGAAATTACAGTTGAAACCACTATGTCTTGGTATCGTGATTTCATTGAGACATTGTGATTTCTCCTTTTTCTTCTAAAACGGTTCTTCAAAGTTTTTCGCTCATTTTATAATTTCTGTTGGAGTGCTGTTCGATGTTTAAAGAAGCAAACAAATTGTATTTTTTCCTAAATCAATACACTAACGGCCTGGTCCCAAATTCTGATTATTTGATAATTCTTCGAAAGCAACAGAACACCATGAAATGTGGTATTTTGAAAACATGGTTAAATTCCACTTCTTGCCAGTTTCCGCCAACATTGTGTGCAGCCGGATTTTCACCACAGATCACTTCTTTTTCTGAATTCAGTTGATCAGTTTTCACTTCATATCTAAGCAAATTGTGACAGCTTTTAGCCATAGTAAAATTTTCTTTTTATTATTAAAGGAAAATAAGAATTCGGTAATAAATCACTTAGGGTCACGCGATCGACTCCATTCATTTTGCCAAGATCGATGTACAAATCAGCGTTTTTTATTTTTCTAGGGAAATCTGCTACCGACTTTCCGGCCTTGGATGGAGAAAGGACTATGCACTTTGTGAGAGATAAAAATGCATCATCTGGCACTTTTAACCCCTGCGCTACATACGTTCTTCTTTTCTACACTTTTAAAAATTTTAGCTGTAAGATAATGGAGCGGATGGAGCAATCGTAGTAATGCTCTTAATCACAAACATGGTGCTGATTCGACTCCACCTTAAACTCACGAAGCGTCCTATCTATCCAAGTATAGGGAATTGGTACCGGACTTGTCTGCTATCAACTATCTCCCTCAAATCCACTTGGGAATGTTCGCCACGGCGATCCCCAGATAGGATTCCATGAGGGATCGATTCAGCTCGAGTTCAACAACATTTGTAACGGAAATAAAATTCCTCAAACAGCAGCCGAACCCACACACAAAGTTCATAGACATTCGTCAGTGATGGAAGCGAGTAAACCAATCGAACGCAAACAGTGCTGGTATGCCCATGTAGTAGATGTGAAGACGAGTCATTTAAGAATTATAAAACAAATCTCTTGGCATATTTGAGGATTAGCATCCTATCAATGGAATCTGCGTGGTTTCCAATTTTTGTTGTTTTTCGGCTTCAATAATAGTTCCAACTGTCACCTTCAGTCGTTGTAGTATGATCAAACAAATCAGTTATACTATTTTATAAAAAGGATTCCAGTCTTTGTCAACCCGTGCAATCAACCGATCATACTTCCACCGAGAACATGTAGTGCTGTCGGTCCTGACACCTGCGGTCCGAGTTCGTGGTGTCATGTGGGAGCGACTCCAGACACGACGATCTGCTGTCCTAGTGGTAAGCGCTTTCCTCTTTTTCTAAATTGAGTACGTCTTTCTAACAATGCTTTTTTCTCACTAATGCTTCTCTGATATTTTTCTGCTTACGCCTAGAGTCTATAAAGCATCTGTGAAAGGAATTCTATCCTGTATACCTTTTTTGTGGTCTATATGAATATTGTCTTTGTGAAGGACCGAAGGAGTGTCTGAGTTAACTTTTTGACGTTGATTGTGTCATGATTCTTGACTGGTTCAATCTCCTTCCATAATGGAAAGGAATTTATGCTGTTCAGATAACTTTTTAATCAAAAATGAGACAACTCGGAAGACCGAGTTCAACATACACTCGGCACAAATAATCAATAATGTCTTGCAACCTGTAGTTTGTTGCTCCTATGTGGTTCATAGTGTGTAATCCACACACGAGTAGCTTGTTCCATTTGGGGCGGCTCCCAAGAAAGTAAAAATTCCCGAAACGCTAGGCATCGTGTTTGATGAAGAAAAGTTAAAAACCTCACCCTAGCTTAAACAATGACGGTTGGTAAAAACCAGATAACTTAATCGGATAAACAGTTAATTAGTGCTCGACAGTTTAAGCATGTGCTTTTTTGTGGTATGTCGTTGAGTTCCTCGGTCATCACCGTAGTCAATTACCGTGCTTCTTGGATTGTCTCGGAATTTTGTGTCGTGCAGCTAGCCTCTTGGTAACTTCATAGCCTTTTTCTTGTCCAGGCGCCTGATCGAAAATGGCAAGTTCCTCTTCAGAACGAGACCACAAAGAGGTTGAGACCCCAGCTGTGTATCGTAATCTGCCATGGGGAGACGGGAAACTCTCTGAGTTCATCGCAGATGTTTAAACCTGAGAAGCATCTGCAAAATTTCCAAATGCCGTCCAGCTCTCTATTAGGGTCCTATAATCTCGCCTGTGTCACCTTTATCACATGTCATCTCACTGATCGTCGACTAACTCGAGCAGTCGGCAATAATTCTTCCATATCCTTTTTTGCAAACCAGAGTAGCCCCTTGTGTTCTGCTCGCTTTCGAGATTCGTTGAGCGTTATATCATTCTTTGAAGGTCTTTGTAAAGAACTCTGACTATCGAATGGGGGGCCTTCCCGCTCTGCCCTTGACATCCCAAGGAATCCAGTCGCTAACGGTCACGTGTCAAGCCCACTTTTTTTCGACAGTTTGACATATAGCATGGCGTCTTTGGTCTCTAATTTCTAATGTCTCTCAGAACCTTTGATTCCTTCCTTCACTTGCGTGCTAGGAAATACCCCTAGCATCGTTCTTTTGCGTACTGAATCCTTTTCAAAATTCTACTAGCTCACGTGCTCTTCTTCGTCCAAGAGTTCTGTCAACACTGTTTAGGATAACTCGAGAGTGAAGTTTATGCACGACAGAGATCAAGCGTCCTAGACGATAAATTTCGATATCGTGGGGTCACCCTCCTTCAACTATAACACAATGTTGCTGGTCTTCCATCAAAGGGGAACCTTGTGTTCTGACAAATAACGTGTGAAGATTGACCGGGACCAGGCCAGTGCGTTGATGAGATTTGAGGGAAGGTTCTTCAGGTGTTCTTATCTTATCTCAACCGGACCAGGTGTTGTCCGATTCTTATCCGACCGAATAGCAGGTTGGTTTTCAGAAAGCAGAACGGCTAGGACGAAATATCCATTCTCCTTTATTTCATATGAAGGCAGGCGGTATACTTTCAAAAACACACCAATAAATTGAATGAATCGCAATTTATTGTGGTTTTAGGGTAACCTTTTCTGAACTTTTAGCCTTTTTTCCATTCTTCGAAAAATTAATTCTTGCACGAAGGACAACTCAAGAAACACAACGCTGCCGTAAAGTGGTTTATTCGAGGGTGAAGGGTGTTAGGTCTACTTATTTTTACCGTGTTTAGCTTTTGACCCCCACATATAGCTTGCTGAGCTCTGGACGCGGGTGCTGAGTGTACTAAGGGGTAGCTTACCAATCTCTCTCAGAGTGGACGAAAAGCTTATTCGCTGGAGACGACTCCTAATCGCCTCCCATACACTTTACCGTTACTCGATTACAGGTTTTTGACCGAATTGATTTGTAGACCAATCTGCATAGACGAGAATATACCCATACACGCATGCATGAATATGTCCTTGTAAACACAGAAGGTATGTACCAAGTCGGTGCGACAGGAAGAAGGAGTCCATCACCTAGATCCACCTGCCCCTCAGAGAAGTATAAGGTCGCTCTCAATTTGTGATTAACCCCCTGTCCATCACCTGGGGACGCACCACATTGCCTGACGAACTACCGGCGTAGGATAACTCTATGGAGGAGATTCTTCCTGTACAAGTGAAAACCATCATTAGATGGGCATCACTTACGTGCAGTATTTTTCAGATGTATCGTGCGTTATTTCAAGAAGAAATTGTGTTTTAATGCTAAATGAACCTAACATGACCTTTATTTGCACAGAGGGTGATCCGTGTACGTTACCGCTGAATCGTGGAACCGGTAACCAGTATGTGGATCGGTGGTATTTCAATCAACAAGCTGGTACATGCCAACCATTCTTGTATGCCGGGCTTCATGGGAATCAAAACAATTTTTTGACAAAAGAGGTACGCATTTACAGAATGATGACTCACCAAGTTTTCATGACTTTCAGTAATTTTCTTGCACTCATTTTCATTAGCGCATTGGCACCTTAACGCAAATGATTTTCATGTGTTTTACTCATTATTCTCTGCATTCTACAAATTTTATGGCAGGTTACTTAGCGAAATACAACCACGAGATTGCTGAGATACTTGCAAAACTCCGGACCGCAGACATCTGAGTGCCGGAGTTTTGCAAATATCTCAGCAATCTCGTGATTTTCATGTGTTTCATTTGAACACTTCGTTTCTCTTTAGTATTATCTATGTGAGCACCTTTCATCGTCTTAGTTCATTGCTTGGAAATGCCGGGTCAGATGAAAGGCTATTGTGCTCTTATGAATTGTTCTAGTTAAACTAAGACAAGGTTGTCAACACGTTTTAGTGGAAAGTAGGTGACCGTTCGGATCACACTGCCCTCGTAAGCGCAGTTCTTCTATTGTCCGCTGTTGTAGGCACTTTTAATGGCACTGTCGGTAACGTATAACTATAATGATGCTGAGATATTTGGACAGCTCCACCTACTAATAGGACCTATAAGTCAGTAAAACGAATCAGAAAAAGGCGAAACGTAGGGCTCACATGGTATAGTGGTGAACGCGTTAGCCCCCAGAAAGGGTAATAGCGCGTTAGTTCCCCACCAAACACCAGCTGCCTGGATTTTTGCAAATATCTCAGCATCATTATTGTTATATTTCACATAGTCTGTTAAGAAAATAATAGGCAGTAGATAAAAAGTACTATATCCATAAAGTATTCACATTTAATGGTTTTGAGAAATAACAAATTAAGGAGTCAAAATCTATATATAGGAAATTTCCCGGATATATTCAGTTAACA
Organism: Angiostrongylus costaricensis; assembly: GCA_900624975.1. Classification (NCBI taxonomy): domain Eukaryota; kingdom Metazoa; phylum Nematoda; class Chromadorea; order Rhabditida; family Metastrongylidae; genus Angiostrongylus; species Angiostrongylus costaricensis. The sequence goes on along the minus strand of UYYA01004593.1, from coordinate 23,191 downwards.
ATCATTCTTACTCTTGTTCGCTTCACCAATACGAACCTGGTTTTTGCTCAAACGTCTATTCTAAAATAAATTTCAATCCTGTAGACCCACCTAAAAACTATGAGGATACTGTTACACTAAGTCGTGCACTAGTCAACAAGCAATTTCGAAGGAATTCTTTAAGACATCCAAACCTTATGATTCGTAAGAGAAATGACTCAGTTCGTGTTTTTTGCAGTGAGATAAACCACTTGCTAGTCAATTTTTTCCTCACTAATGAGTTTGTGGTCAATTTTTTCTCATAAGGGCAACAGGTTTGATGGAACAATGTGGACTATTAATTAAGGCTTGCGAAGAACGCTGTGGTCCGAATCCTTGCTTCGAGGGCCGGCCATTCGTCGGTGTTGACGGTCGCCCTCAGACGTGTTCCATTTCGGCAAATCTCAACACATGTCCAGCAAATTATTGGTGTCACATAGGAGCTGATATGAGCACCACTGTATGTTGCCCAGGAGGTGAGTTTATTTTCCAGGCCTGATGTTTGAAGCAAAACTGTAGTTTCTTATTTTTTGCATTCCAAAGTTTCTTAGATACTAAAGTTTTTCATTTTACATTATCAATCATGAGACCTTAGATTATAAAAGAAACTTTGCAATGCCCACATTGCACTTTACCTGTTGTTCTTACCGTTGGCGAATTTCGTCAAAATGTTCGTTTTAAACATCTCATTATTTGAATTAAAGCGTTGAAATTCATGAGGGTTAGAAATGATCCGCTGCCGACTGATACGCCCGTCCTTCATATCTGCTATGCAAATCTCAACAGTTCTTGCCTTCAATTCGCTTCCTCGCCTCCATCATTCACCAGGGTCTTTTAACTTTTATTCGTATGGGTTTGGTTGCTGCTAGAGTTCTTGCTCTTTCGTCATGAACGTCGTTTAGTACTGCTCGAGTTGATTCCGCCTGGAGTGCTGACAGCCGGTCTCGAGCGTTGCCACTCGAAATGTGGAAAGCGAACTTTCCACAGGCAGGTCTGGTTCAAAATTCCCTGCCCTGGAGAGATAAGAGACTTAGTACGCTCTCGGTTGGGTCGAACCAGCACCATGCTCGTGATGATCGACTGCCAGTGTGCTACTCTCCCATTAACTAACTGGAGTATACCTGCTCAAAGAGGTTCTACAATGTGCTAATGAACCGGGCAAAACTATGAAACAACTGTGGAACAGGTAATTTGAGTTGAAAAGCCGGAGGAAATGCTCGGTAATTTGGTGTCTTATTTGTGAACAGAGAACTGAAATATCTACTTCCTTACAAATATAACACATGCAACACAACAGTAGCTAACATTTCGTCAGTATCGCCTTTTTCAGAGCCTGGAAGGGTACACTAATATGTAATTCACTGGGTGAAACGCTTCAACAGCACAAACAGAAAGATGAAAATCTGAACAATAATTACATCACCGGCTTCTCGAAAAACCCACCATTTTCATCTGTTTTCCACCAAGGAAGAACACCCGCTTAGAGTCGTACATGGTTGGTTACTGCACCACCCCACATCAAAAATCAGTTCTGAGATACGGGGCTAGATCACGCGTTATCTCAGGGCATTCTTTCTTGCTATTCATTCTCGGATTTCTGGAATTTATCCAAAAAGGCTCGAGAAATTTGCGCGTTGGTGTTTTAGTCTCCCGTGCGACGATGGTGACTTTTACATCAAAATCTTCTCCTGTCGATCTTGGGAACTGTTAAAAGAAGTACGAGCAAGACATTTTCGACTTGCGAAGGAAGCCCTGTCACTAAGACAAAAGATCGTCTTAGGTAGACAACAGGTCCACTTTCTCCGCCGCTGCATTCAACATCAAGTCGTGCCGAAGTTCATAAAACGGAAACGACTTCACGAGATATGCAGTAAACCAGAGGAGACAGCCAATAAGTACGAGGCATCGAAATGGAACTACTTCGGGCCGCACTACGAAGCAAACGGAACGAGAAGTTCGCAAGAAGGATGAAATGTGTGACGAAGGAACATCTTTGTCCTTTGCATTTGGAGGGTCATCTTTGGAGGAGAATACTGGGTGGGTCAATACTGGTATGCAATTCTATTAGGTCTAGTTCTAAAATGACATTACAGCGAAAGTTTGAGAATCTATTGACTAATTCGTGTGTCTCGGCTTCAAGAAATCACAGACAAACGAACTTTGCTAGGAGTCAAAGTACGGTTGATAATGCACCAAGAAAATCTAGGGTCACCGTGATTGGGGGCATGACAATATATGAGAGTACGCGTTCGCTATTAGAATCGGGCCCAAGTTTTGCACCATCACAGCCCATTTCTAAAACTACCCTGCGTAGGGTAGCATGCAACCTTTATGAGTTTCAAGATGACTCCGCTATAAGGCCAAACAAGAAACATCAAATAGAGGTGAAAGCCAAGAGGCGGCGACATTACCACCATTTCCGTTCGATAGAACGTTTTTTAGACACCAGGACCCTAACAATGGAGTTTACATGAAATTCCGGTATGTTTTCGGACGGCGTTCTCAAGACCCTTAATCATTACCGCGATTGAAGATTCATCTCTAACCTTACATCCACACAAAAATGTAGCTTGAGAAAAATTAGAGAATTAATATGTCTGATAGTGATAAAGGAGGAGAGTTCGTAGTTATTCCTTACCAGCTGGATACTGAGATAACAGAGGAACATCTTAGTGATGCTTCCCTCTATCGCCTATCCTCTGAAAAGGAATATAAAAGTCAATACCGAAAGCTAAACAATCAATGGGTCAGCGTGGTAAAGGCTGCGGGTTTAAAATCATCGGTTATTTCGCATTTTAAAATCGATAGACCAACATGTCCCGTCCTATGCCTATTTATTAAAGCACATAAGTTGGTATCACCTGATGATCATGCGTCAACCAATCCGTTATCATTTGAAGTTAGACCGATCATCAGCTGTGTAGACGGGCCAACGGATAGAATAACCTGGTTTTTAAGCCTGATACTTACCCAGTTGCTTAACCACATTCCAGCTCACCTCACCAACCCAAGTGTTCCTAGCACGTCTACGTAACGCGTCTCCTAATAACGCGTACGTGAGTCTTTCGACGTTACAGCGCTGTACACCAACGTGTCGAATGACTCCGCAATGCAAGCCATCTTCGAACTTCTTGTTGAACATGAAGGAAGAATAAATATGCATGGCTTGTCCATCCAGCAGCTCACGGCTCTCTTAAACGAGTGCCTAAAATGCTCGATTTTCTGACAGTCTGAGAAATATTTCGCGCAAATAAGGGGGTTGGCACTGGGATAGCGACTAGCACCAAGCCTTGCCATTGTGTTCATGTCTAAGATAGAAGCCCCTATTCTCGATCTCCGGCCACTACTCTATTGCAGATATGTAGGTGATTGTTTTCTCATCCTCTCTACGTAGGATGAGATGGACAAGTGCTTTAAATTACTGAACTAGCTGTCTGAGTACATAAAGCTTACCCGGGATAAACAAAACAAAAACTGGCTTTCGTTTTTGGACGTTCAAATAAACCTATCAAGTAGCGGTTACATAACAAAGTGGTACCGAAAACCAAGCAACAAAAACATCCTAGTTCATTTCCTTTCTTCCCACCTTTCACACACAAGAGGGCACTTGTGAGAGAGATGCTTCGAATAGTGACCTGTGTGTGCACAACCAGGGAACTAAAGGAAGAACTGCGTGATTTGGCTCGGCAAATAGCCATCCCCAATGGCTACGAAGTAGTTACCCTACGAGATAAGTTCAGAAGGGGAGCGACGCGCCCACGCAAAATACATGGCCAAAAGAAAGTCCCATTTATCTTGCCCCGCATTAGCGATTAAATAAGTGTAGCGATAAAGCGTGCTTAAAAAGCGCAGATCTAGAGGAATCGGTAGCGATAGTTGAAATACCACCGGATACTCTACGTCGTCAGTTAGTTCCTAACCACCTGTATGGCCGTCTATGCGAAACAACAAATTGCGTAATTTGTCATTACGGCAGGGACTGTGATTGCATGCGTTCAGGTACGATATACCTGATCTCTTGTAACAATTGCGGAGATGAATGTATTGGCGAAACGGGCAGACTTCTATGTATCCGCATAAAAGAACACCTAGATGGCAAACGAAAATCAAAACAAAGCACGCCACTAGGGGCACGCATAGGATACAAAAACATAGAGGAGAAGATTTTGATGTAAAAGTCACTATCGTCGCACGGGAGACTAAAACACCAACGCGCAAATTTCTCGAGCCTTTTTGGATAAATTCCAGAAATCCGAGAATGAATAGCAAGAAAGAATGCCCTGAGATAACGCGTGATCTAGCCCCGTATCTCAGAACTGATTTTTGATGTGGGGTGGTGCAGTAACCAACCATGTACGACTCTAAGCGGGTGTTCTTCCTTGGTGGAAAACAGATGAAAATGGTGGGTTTTTCGAGAAGCCGGTGATGTAATTATTGTTCAGATTTTCATCTTTCTGTTTGTGCTGCTGAAGCGTTTCACCCAGTGAATTACATATTAGTGTACCCTTCCAGGCTCTGAAAAAGGCGATACTGACGAAATGTCAGCTACCGTTGTGTTGTGTGTTATATTTGTAAGGAAGTGAAGATGTACTGAATAACAACCTGGCGATTGCTGTAAATAAAGAGGACAACAGATTTATAATCCAATGCCGAGGTTAGTAGAAAGCCGATCTAGGGAACTGTTAAAAGAAATATCTACGTTTTATCCCTTTTGCTTAATGAAAAAACCATCTACTACGATTTTTTGTTCGCGCCGAAATCGTTCGAAGATGCATTGGTGACAACTTCAAAAAACATTCGAACTGTAGGGCCTGCAACCGATATGACAGTCGACTGAACAAAAAAAGCCCGATTAATGCAATGCAAAAGTGCTGTAAAAGTCAATGGAATGAATATAGTTAAGAAACTCGAAAGACCGACTTTCTATAAACCTCGGCATAGATAGTTGATATATTTATTTATGTGATCTTATAAACTGATCTTCTTAAGCTGACGCGAGGTTGGTACAGATCTTCGTTGTCGTTGTCGTTGTCGTTGTTTTTGATGTTATTGAACGATGGCTGACGTTTCGGCGACTTCGCCTTCCTCAGAGCCTGGACGTATTTTATGTTAGAATACTTTTTATTATTCGGTGGAAGAGAAGGTTAAAGTATTAATGAAGATCAAACTTTCAAATAGACGCCATATTGAACAGAAAGGCCACTCACCGTGATGTTACGTGCGGGACTGGCCCACACGTAGTTCACGCGAGCAAGACACGCCCCGGGGTTAAAATATCATTTTGAAATAGGGAGCCAGGTCACACGTGATAGTTAGGCATTCGTCCTTCCAGTTCATCTTTGGATTTTTGAAATTTCTCCAAAACGCCTCAAGAGTTTTGCGCGTTGATGTTTTTGATTCCTGCGCTAGGATCCGCACATTCACTTCAAAATCATCGTCGTTGTGCTTTTGTGCCCTATGCGTACCTAGAGGGGTGTTTAAACGAATTTTAGCTTTCCCATCTAGATGTTCTTTTATGGGGACACAAAGTGGTCTACCCGTTTCCCCAATATATTCCTCGCCGCATG
>UYYA01004593.1:0-17585 GCA_900624975.1 Angiostrongylus costaricensis | reverse complement strand
ATTATACATAAACTCATGCAAACCCCGTCTCTCCCGTTAGGACAGATCAGACAGTTTTCTGAGCTGCACAAACGATCATAGAGACGGTTTCGAACTAACTGGCGGCGTAGGGTATTGTGTCGGATATAAATAATCGTTACATAATTTTCAAGACCACTTTTTCTTAAGCACTTTTTAATGGCGCGACATACTTCATTTGATATGAAGGGCAGCTTAAAGAAGATTATTGACATCCCACCCAATACCATACGCCGTCAGTTAGTTCGAAACTGTCTCTATGATCGTTTGTGCAGCTCAGAAAACTGTCTGATCTGTCCTAACGGGAGAGACGGGGTTTGCATGAGTTTATGTATAATATACTTGATCTCATGTAACGCATGCGGCGAGGAATATATTGGGGAAACGGGTAGACCACTTTGTGTCCCCATAAAAGAACATCTAGATGGGAAAGCTAAAATCCGTTCAAACACCTCTCTAGGTACGCATAGGCACAAAAGCACAACGACGATGATTTTGAAGTGAATTTGCGGATCCTAGCGCAGGAATCAAAAACATCAACGCGCAAAACTCTTGAGGCGTTTTGGAGAAATTTCAAATATCCAAAGATGAACAGGAAGGACGAATGCCTAACTATCACGCGTGACCTGGCGCCCTATTTCAAAATGATATTTTGACCCCGGGGCGTGTCTTGCTCGCGACTCCACGTGAACTACGTGTAGGCCAATCCCACACGTAACATCACGGTTAGTGGTCTTTCTGTTCAATATGGCGTCTATTTGAAAGTTTGATCTTCATTAATACTTCAACTTTCTTTTCCACCGAATAATAAGAAGTATTCTAACATAAAATACGTCCAGGCTCTGAGGAAGACGAAGTCGCCGAAACGTCCGCCATCGATCAATAACATCAAAAACAACGACAACGACAACGAAGATCTGTACCAACCTCGCGCCTGCTTAAGAAGATCAGTTTATAAGATCACATAAATAAATAGTTAAGAAACTTCCCCATATTCGGCCTCTCTTTGCTTCCACACCAACTGCCTGCCACTGTTTCAAGTACTTCAACAGCGCTGAGAAAATGTTAGCAAGGACGCAGCTGGTGAAAAGGCCTCTAGAAGACTAGCTGCCTCTGAATTTGAAATAGGTTAAAACCTTCTATAAAAGGATCTTGACGTTGATCAATCCCTGAGGGATAATCCATTTATTCGACTTCATTTAGCAATGTTAGAGGTGAATGAATGCTTATTTGCCCTTTACAATGGCTAGCGGTGGCCTACTGATGTATCGAGCCAACGCTGCTATCCTCCCAGATAAGTCTGGTACCAGTTTGTCCGCGCCGGAGGAAAGATGAACTTGCTGAACTTAGGGGCTTGTGGGTCGATCCTATGTGTATTGCAGTTCGTCTTCGACCACTGCGCTACACGCGTCTCTTCTATTGTTACTATTATGATATCGGAATAAAAATGTTTCGAGATAAAAATTTTAAGGAACTGCACTTGGCCCCATTAAGAGCAAATTTTTGTGAACATGGTGGTAAATTCAAGAAAAAGAAACGAAGGAATATTTATATACTTTTAAGCCTCAACGAATATCTGCAATTTACCGATGTCAACTGGTGAAGGCAATTACAATTTGGAACGATATTACTTTGATCAGTCGTCGAAAACGTGTCGTCCTTTCATATACAATGGACTAAAAGGAAACCAGAACAATTTCATAACGTTGGTGAGAGATTTTAGAAATTTACCACTTATCTGTGAACTTTCATTTGTCACTTACCTTTATCTCATACTGTTTTTTTCCTTTCATGATGGTAGACAAACAATGAAGAGACTAGAGAAATATGCACCTGATTCATTGAACCTTAGTGGACTTTAATTCAGCATAAATTTTGGTCCTCTAGTCTTCACAGTATTTTTGATAAACTTGTGTCTTCGGTGAAAGACTGGCTACTTGCTTGGATCGGATCAAAGAGCAGGTGTTATCGTGTTGAAGCTTCAACTTACAGGGAGATAGAAATGTTATTGAGAAAGTAGTTGCCCCTTTTTAGAAGTTCAGAGATGCAGTATGGCAGTGTATTTCTGGAGTTATCAAGCCTTTCTTCTACGTTCGTTGAAATCCGAACTTATTTTACGATTCTTGGTTACTCGTGATATAGCGTTTTAGATGTTTTCCACATGTATATGTGCAAGCTTAGAAGTGTTTTAAAAGGATTCATACGCCACTTTTGTTCATCACGTACTATTACTTCTTAAGATTGCACAAGTGCCTGTTAAAAGCTGATTTAAATAAAAATAAGTCAAAAAATAAAAACCTCTGTTTGTCCTCAATATGATCCTTTATTGAAAACTGTTGACCAAAGTCATGCATAACTCTGATAACAACGCTAATATTAAAACTGAATAGTACCAATATCATCTTTTATTTGATTTTAGCGAGCCTGTCAACTCTCTTGTCAACCGCTTGATAATCCGTGCATCGGTCAACCGGCCACTACTGCTGCTGGACAGGTGTCGTTTTCATTTTTAACATGTAAAGAACAATCCATTTCACTCATTCAGGGATCTCTAACCAATTAGTTGAAGGATTAGATAACGTGTTCGTATATTGAGGTTAACAGCAACGGTAACTTTGTTATTACTCTTACACCTAAAAGAATTCTGGAAATGGGCCCCATTTATGAAGCACGGGGTAAGTTCCTTGTATACACAATCATATTAGTAAATGGATGTGATTGCTGAATTGCATCCTGCATGTCATTCGTCCGAAAGACTCCATCAAACGATTGGGAAGTTCAGCCGGACGTGGTTCGAAGTCATCGTCGAAGAAAGGTCTACCTATATTCTGGGAAAGACTGACAGGCTACTAGTGAATATACCAGTCCTACAGCAGAATCAAATATTTAACTACAGGCATGTACACAAATATAGGAATTCTTCATTAACAACGTCGGTGAAGAAGACTAAGTGCGATGTTATTGAACCAGCTGAAATGAGAAGATAGGATCAATTAAACGTCTTCTATGTTATAACGGATAAGAAATGCTCTTTGAAGTTCGCCATACAACAAGAGCTGGTGAATTTGTTCGGCAACACGATCGTTGACAGTGTCTCAACACTAACGACAGTAATCGAAAATGGGATGAAGAGAAAATCTCGTGTTAACGTTGTACATGTTTGTCTCTCGGTGGAGCATACTGTGATAAAATACACATTACAACCCGTTGAAGATTTATCCTAACTAAAGTCACTGTTATGCTGGAGTTTTGTATGGGATTCGAATATTCCTTTCAGGTAAGACTTTTTTCACTGCATCCCGGTGGAAACCACAAAGTTTAGTGAACGAATTTTTAAAACAGTCATAAACATAAATTGGAAATCGTCCGCTTCTTTAGTGCGCTTCTAAAAAGAAACTGCTCTATACAATATCAAGGAGGTACATGATCGGCTCATCTAACATATACTCGGTTATACTTAAAAAGCGAAGAGTTTTAAAGCAAAAAAGAAGAAGTTTGGAAATGCGCTAATATGGAGTCGCGCGTGAGACAGAAACCAATAACTTGCGTAAGAATTTCCAAAGCGCTGAAGAGAATCGATGAAGGATTAAAGAAGATAATAATGAAAGAAAACCATAAGTACCAGCTGTAAATCCAGAAGATGGATCTCAAAGGCATGCTAGGACTTCGCTGATTACCAGCCTTTTAGAGCCTAGAATATCCTTCGAATTAGGAGAGGAATCATCGATACTTATCGCTCAGTCTCCATTCTGTCCGTCGTCCACAACCTTCTTATTCGGGGCGTTTTTAAAGGATTTTTTCAATTTTACACGACCCATATTCCAAATCTATTGTGCGATTACTAGCTCTTCTTCCATTCGATTCGTTTCATCGCATCCACCATTCACGAAACTCCGTTTTTGCGCGTGGGTTCGGCTGCTGCCTGAGGATTTTCTCGTCATGAATGCCGTTGAATGCTGCTCGAGTCAATTCTCTCTGGTGTCCTTAGATAGCCTGAGTGGAGCGTTCCCACCTGGAGTGCGCTTTTACCAGACAAATCTGGTAACAATTTTCCAACCCCGGAAAGATGGGAGGTTTGATGAGTATGGGGCGAGATAGACTATCATGGCTTTAGTGATAATCGGCACCACTTCCACGACGCAATCCGCTGACCTTTTAATAGAATACTGAACAGAAATAGTTCTATTAGCACGCACTGTATCTGTAGGGACTGGGAGCGGCGAGTTACCTACGCGGCAACAAATATCATTGAAATGTTGCGGCAATGCAATGTGGCAGTTAGTCTTAGTTGCATTAACGTACAGAACGTCCACTCAGGTGAAACAGAAACAGTCACAGGTGGTCTGCAGAATTTGGGATTTTGTGCCATCTTCATAAAGATGCATTATGAGCCAAACAACGTTTCACGGCAAAAGTTTTGCTATTCTGCAACATGCCCACCACCTAGGTAATGAAAAGTGTTACCGTTACCTTGCTAAAATTTTGTGATCATCTCCCTTTATGAGAAAAATAACACGGAATAATATTTTGAGACAGCAAAGGATGAAGGCTCGTGGTTGGTCAACCACTAAGAGATCCGCCATTTATTCGACATAATCGAGCATGGTAGAGGTGAGTAAATGTTGCAATTATCGCCTCTGCAATAAGTTGCGGTGTCCTGTCGGTGTATAAATTTAGTGTTGTTTTTCTTCTTATACAAAACTGGTAGCAATTTGGCAATCGTGGAAAAATGAGAAGCTTAATTAGCACGGGCGCTCAATTAAGCCAATGACCAAGATGTTACCTTATGGAATAATCTGAAACATCGGTCAGACAACAATCGGTGGCACATTTCTACTGCAGGGATTATGAATGACGGGTTCGCTTGTGATCCCCCGCATTCGCACTCAACGGACGATATTCTAGCCGAGAAGTCAGCATAATGGATGACTTGGCATCAGCTTTAAGCATGAGGAAACGAGAGAAGAAAAGAGTAAGACTGGTATCATGTCCACTTTTCGACATTTCGGCTGTTCCTACTTTAACGTATGCGACAGAAACCTTGAGACAAACCTGCACACTATGTACGCAGCGCGAAAGGATACTCCGCACTGTCGAACACCCTAATGAAATAACGATGCCAAAAGTAACATGTATCATCCTAATGAGAGAGTCAATCGGCGATTTCGACAGCGATCAAGGAGCGGATACTCTATCTATAGGTTAGGATTTCAAGACTCTGCTTTATTGAAAAATTATTACGTCTAGTATAACGAAAGCCGTTAGAAACTGAGTCCCACGAGTTTTCAGATACGAAAAAGTTTCAGTATTGCACCGAAGAAGCTCATTGCTTCACGTTTCACGATTTTTAAAAACAATGCCGAGGTAAAAAATTAAACTGCGTTATAGGTTCTATTCTGCTCGTCGACCAACAAAGACGCGTGTCCGGTGAATTTCTGGTGCCACATCGGTGCGACACCAGAAACTACCGTGTGCTGTCCTGGAGGTTTGTTGCAGAGTCGATAGTGAAGGCATTTTTCTGGATTGTAGGATATCTCTGAGTAAAAGTCGCGCTTTCAGCAACAAACGCTTGTTCCGTGCCGCTTGCACCCGGTACAGGCAATGCCGGTTTGTCAAGATGGTACTATAATCCAGATGATAGGGTAAGTCTAAAATTACTCATGAAATGTCATTTCTTCACATGTCAGTGAGGAAGTCCAGGCGGTAAACGATGTTTAAATGCAATTATTGTTTTAACTTTCTCTTCTATTTGTCGTAAACACTCTGTACACCCACCTTATTCGTAGTAGGGGAGATGCTTGCTCAAAATCATGCAGGATAATAGATAAAAAGTTAAATATTTGTGATTTCGACTACATTCTTAGCCTAACTGGGTTGAATGCCTATTTGTGCTCACTAGATCAACCCCGCTGACGGGTGATTGCTGATGACACCGTTACGGTAAAAGACTGGCTGAAAGAAGCAAAGCAAGGTCCTCTATGGTGCAGTGGGAACATGTGAACCCTTGGAAAGGGTAATTGTGGGTTAGAATCTAACCTGAGGTCCAAGTTTTGCAAATTTCTCAGCATCACTTAATAATAATGAGCTGTACATAAAAAGTGTGATGACATCTTACAGGGCATTTGTTGGAATTAGCACATGTACGCATATTTCCATCATTTATTTATTACCTTTCTCACCGCCTCCCCCACCAACCCTTTTTAGCTCTTTTAAACAGTGTTACCTCAGATATTGTTTTACTAGTTATTTTCCCACGACTATATTACCAGGTCCTTCTATCGCTTTTTGAAGTTCTCATCAGAATGTTCCATTGTAAGTCGTTTTCTTTCGTTCTTTCTGTAGACAATCTACACAATGTTATTAAGCCTCTGTCAAATTCTATACTGCATGTTTATTTTGGCAACGTACGAACGGGAAGAGTGGCGAAGTATGATTGCCTTTATCGTTTGATTATTCAATACTTTCAGCAATGCTTACCATTTCAATATAACGGTAAGCGAGGAAACCAGAATAATTTCGAGACACAAGCTGAATGCGAGCGGACTTGCCCAGGTGAGTTTGACTCTTCAGTGGTATGATGAAAATCATCGGTCGGCGAATGTGTGTGTGTCTTTCTAATCTAATCTGCATGATTTGCTTCTTCTTCACTTTGCACCTCTTCTTCTTAAAACAATAAAAACCCGACCAACCACTCCATCGACGACCGAGTAGGTCTAGAGGAGGTTTCAGTAATCATGAATCCGTGCCTGGGTAAAGTACATCGTGATGAGAATGGTACAGCTACCGGTTGTAATCCGATGACACTCGATCAGTGTCCGAATGATTTCTTTTGTCTCGTCGGCGATCCGTCTGCAAACAACATGAGCTATTGTTGCCCTAAGTTAAATGGTGAGTTACAGCTGTATAAAATATCCACAGTTGACTGTATAGGACAGTTTTTTTTAAGAGAGCGACTTTGATGTCAGGAGCGAAATATTGGTGTTAACAAGTGTTAGGTTTCATTTTTAACTAGTGCGGAGAAATTTGTTTGACTTGCATCACATGGACTTAAATGTGTTGACTGAAAATATTTCTGTTACATTGTAACGGGAAAGCGGTTAATCAATGTCATATAAAGTCTCTAACGCTTCATAAGCTTAAACTCTTGGCAACTTGCAGTAGATCTACTGTTCAAGATGGATTTCGACTGACAGCTTTTTGCACCACTACTCAATTATGAGGTTTTCAATGTGTTATTAGAAAATTCATTACTTTGTTTCCCTCAAGGAAAGTTCGCTGATTTGTATCATGTTATCTCTAAATATCAAATTAGGATAACACAGCAATGATTAATAGGGCTCTGCTCTTCTAGGATATCGCAACAATACGAGTTGATGTTCTAGATAAAATAATTAGATAAATAGGTAGATATAGTCTAAATATCCCAAAAATTACTAGATATAGTAGATATCTCAAGACTTAAATGTTCTGATTTAAAGCCTTCCTGTTACATTGCAACGTGAGATACGGTCGACCGAAACAAAATCTCTAACACTTAGTGGGGTTAAGCTCATTAAGAATGTCGTCGTTGTTTTTGTTGGAAATTAGTTAACTTGCTCAAATCATGTTACCCGTGATCAGACCGAAATAACACAACGACGATCAAAAGAACTGTGCTGTTCTAAGATGTCTCAGAAATACTCATCAATCAATATGGGAATACAGACGGTGCATGTCGAAATATGTAAGCATAAGAATTGAGTGTTTTATAGAAAACATTTGTGATTCACCATGGAGTGAAGGTGAAGACGATGAATTCCTTGATCGTTTCTACTACGATTCCGTTGAAGGAGAATGTTATCCGTTCACATACAAAGGCCGACGAGGAAACGAGAATAACTTCCTCATGAAGAAGATCTGTGAGGAGACATGTAGGCCAAGTTAGTTATTCATTCCATTTTTGTTTTACTGGATGTATCAAAATGGTACCAGTAAACGTTCTCCAAACTTGGTTATGTAAACATTCTTCCATAGTGTTCTGGTTAGATGTTGCACTTTTGTAGCAGTCAACACCATTAAATATTTGCTAACAACTGCACCTAGAAATATTTTTGAAGTGATTTTACTCCCCTATTAATGTCTCAAGAATTTTATTTCTTTCAAATTCAGTTTTGTTACAGTTTTTATTATTACAGGCACAATAGTTTGCTTTGGCGGTGAAAGTCCACTCCTCTCTCCAAGCGGAAAAATTGTCCAGTGCCACAACGAGCCGTGTCCTGGCAGTCATTACTGTCATCAAGTCAAGGACAACAAGTCTACCGTCTGTTGCATGAAGAAAGGTGAGCCTCAGAGAGAATATGAGTACCGTACACTTTGTTGGTATCACTAGTTAAATTCGATAAGTTTCTTCTCTTATTTAAACGATATACTGTTAGAATTGACTGTAGATTTTTCATGAGATTCGTAAGCCAATATCTGACAATTATATGAAGGAAAAATTCGCCAGGAAATAAAAAAGACATTACTTACACGAATGAATTGTGCATCGCATGTTCTTCGGTGGAAAATCGGAGTTTTCTGAGTAGTCCTTTGAGACCACAACTGAACAACTTTCTGAACACTGCACTAAAATAAACCCGTTGTGCAAAATGTTTGGACTTTCCTAAGGTACAGCATTCATAACTGTTTAAACATAGGTAAATCTTTTAGATATAAAGTTTTTCTTCGTCTGGTTCTGGTTTTGGTTTTGGTCGACTGACATTACATTTTCAGGATACAGAGGTTATTGTCCTCACGGTAAGCCTCATATGCTCAACGGAGTGGCGACAAAATGTGCTGTTGACACCAAATGTCCGTCCAACTACATTTGTCACATTAGTAAGCGTGAACTGAAAAGTACTTGTTGCCCAGATCCAGGTAGGATTTTCCATAGTTCACTTTCGGATGTTATCTGACTGGGTTGTTTTAACAGATTAGAATAGAGCATCATTCTCAAGCACATATTGAAGTCAAGCATAGTTATTGGCACGATAACGTGACAACTATGGCTTTCTTTCTTCCGGACCTTGTAATAACATTTTAGGACTTTGGCTATGCCTGGACAACTTTCAATTTTCCCATTAGACATAAATAGGAAATTATATAGTTTTTAAACCATTTAAACTGCTATCCTTCTTTACCACAGAACTCAGTGGCAGTCTTTTTTCCTTAATAGAAAGTCGTTATGTCTCAGAAAGTGCAGCATCTCAGCTGTTAGTGGAATATTTTGGCACTGTTACTTAAAACTTTTATGTCTGCCTACTTCTTATTGATATAAGACAAGTTCTTTTATGTGGGGTTAACAAACCAACTTTAAAACCCATAAGTGGTCCTAAAGGAAGCGTTTACATTTAAATCCAAAATTTTTATGGCACCACATAGTTCTACGATGAATATTAGTTTCAGCGCACTTTTGTTTTCTGGACGAAGATCCAGGTCCATGCAAAGGCAATCATACAGGCTACGCATACGAACGGATGAATGGAGTTTGTAGAAAATTCACGTGGACGATACTTTGTATATTTTATATATATATAAATATATATATATATAATCACGTCTTATTAAACTGACCAATTACTTCAAATAAATACTATGAAAGAATGGCAGCAATCCGTTTGTTATGCCAGTTTTTATGCAATGATTTCCACTTCTACGGACAGAGGAATGAGATGGAGGCGTGTAGAGCAGTGGTCGGTGGTCTGCAAAACGCATGGTATCGATCTCCGCGCCCAAGGCTAACCAAGCCTTCTATCCCTCCGAGATCAGCAAATTGGCACCAGGCTTGCCTGGGAGGATAGCAGCGCTGGCTTGATACATCAGTAGGCCACTGTGAGCCATTGTAGATGCCACATACGCATTCTATCACCTCCAATGATGCTCAATGAAATCGAATGCATGGCATATCCCTCAAGGATTGATAAATGCTTAAAGCTCAATCCTTTTACCCTTTATGTATAAAGAAATAAAAACAAATAGCTGCAGAGAATGTAGAGAAAAAAGCTAGACATTCATATATGACCAAAGAATGGCAACAGATTAGTGGGTACTGTAATCGCAAGCACCATTTCATTGAATAGCTAGCACAGTCACGTGCAACTTATAGGCTTTGATTTCCTGACTACTAATTTCTCGTAACAGATCTTTAATTCCTTGTTACCAGGTTTTCTTTCGTATTTATTTATCGGGGTTTTAATTTATCCATTGTATTTTTAGGTATGGTGGATCTCAAAGAAATTTAAATAGTTTCAGCAGTCTTCAACAATGCACAGAAATCTGCTCCAGCAAAGGATATCTTTAAAGCTTTTCACTATGATTGTGATTTATTCATTTTCTCATTTTAGAGCCATTAATATCCTATATAATATCGTATACACCAACTAACTGAATTTTGCCTTCTTTTGTTGTTGTTGTTTTCGTTGACGATTGCCTCAGTTGAGTAGCTTCTATTCCATTTTGTTAGCTTTCCGTTTTCTTTCACATTAGAAGTATTTCAATAATGCTTTCAAAAATACTCTGTAACTGACAACTCTATGAAAACTAATGCATCCCATAAGGCCGATGTTGTCCATGGAAGGCTATGAAGGATCGTATGTATGAGTAACATATGCTCCTACAAGGTTAGTAAATTTACGCATTGCCGTCGAGTTATGAATGCTCAGTTACGTTGAGATTCTGCATACACGGAATTGCGGATTCCATTCGCAAAATTCTCTGCCAACCTTGTTCTCGGTTAATGATCGTAGATCTGTTCACTCTTTATATGAGGCCAGTGAGTTTCGCAATACGGAATTGTGGTTCCTATTTACATCTCAATGTTAACTGTTTGGACGTTTTCATCGACGGCTCATAGGCAGTGAGAGTTTCTTTGCCGAATTGGCGTGAATGGAATTCTGCTCGGATGTCCGTCTGAGCCATCGCCTTATCAACAGTGCATGGCTTTCGTCTAGTGCACCTTGCTGCCTGTTTTCACTAACATCAATTTACTTTGGGCGGCCTAACCTATCTCTGTTTCAGTAACAACGCCGACCAGGTGATTTACAATAGTTGTTTTTTTATAACACCAAACTAAAATATGTTTGCAGAAGAACTATGTCTGTTATCAATTGATCGTGGTGCTTGTGGAGGACGGCAGACACGATACGCATTCAACCGACAAACGGTAATCTGACTAGTATAAATATTTTCCAAACTCTAATTAAGTTCCACTCAAAGTTAGAACGGCTTAGAAATCGAAGTGGTCAGAAATAGCGAGTAATAGATGCATGTTCGTTATTTAGAACACGCACTGGGCCAACCAAACATCAAACATTTTCCAGCGTCAGCAGACTAGTACCATCTGAAAAAATTCCTCTTCGAGCCACAAAGTTACTTGTTCTGGGACCTGGGAAGAGATTTAGCAGAATTACTTCGAGATTCCAGAGACAGTCGATTTGACCAGCATTCAGCAACATTCATGAAAAAGGAAAATACCTAAAGTAACAGCCGAACCTATACACACACCGGAAGACCTTTTTTATGATGGATGCCAGATAATGAACTCGAAGAAGAAATGAAAGAAGCGCTTGGATTCGCACAATATGTGGAACCGGGTCGTGCAAATAAACATAAGGTTAAGAAATCGTACAACATGCTCGAAATGATCCTTGTTTTCTGTACTTTAAGATAGGTGTGGATACAAAAATGTAACAGAAAAAAGTGCAGAAGAAAAATTGCATGTGGAAGCGTCATTCTACATAAATTTTACACAGAAATTCCCTATTTCCAGCTGGATCAGGAAGTAATATTAAGCATTTCTTTTCAGTGGTCTGTACGAAAACTAACGATTTCTAAAAATGAGAACGACCGAGAGGAAAATTAACAAAACCGATCCTTTCCTACATCACCCGTTATCACACCTACTGTGCTGATCCCTGCGCTCCTTAGATTCGATTCGTTCACCTCTCATTCATCGTCCACAAAACTCTTCGAACATTTCGAATACTGTTTCGGTTCCTTCTTGAAGATATCTTCCCTCTTATGAATGTCATAGAATGTTGGTCGAGTCGATTCTCCTTGCAATCTTGTAGATACACGAGCCAAGGCTTTACCACGCGAACTGTAGGTCGTTGAGGAAGGGTCGAATTATTCGCTTGCTTCCTGATGGTCTGCATAACTAACAACTGTGCTACTACCAGTTAATAAAATGGGAGACTCATAATCGTTCACAACATGAAATCATACTTACTGATGTAACTCATCTGGAAACCACTTCACCAACTTGATATTCCCTCCTTAGTCCTACTAAAAAATAGCTAAATGTTCAAAACCCATACAGTTTCTAGGAATTTAATTTCTTCTAGAGCCAATGCATACCGTTCGACTACACCGGTTGTGGTGGTAATCTGAATAACTTCGTTTCAATGATGGATTGTATGGCCACCTGTGGTAATGTTGGATTTCGTCGATGACATCCAATCGAATTCTTGACTTCTTCACAATCCCATTCAATCGTCACTGCCCTCTATTCATGCTTTCCTCAACGTCTTCCTTCAATGTGATCCTTGGTATTACCACTTTGGTGTCTGTGTGTATAACATGTCTCCATGTGTTTACTGCCAATATTTATAACCAATTGAGACGAAATTTGTAGTGATGAAATTGATTATCATTCTTTCAACGGTGACGCATGACTTTCTGCATCAATATTTTGCAAATAAAACTTACAGTATTGAGATTCAACATTCTCGCTGGTGATTCAAATGCCTCTTCCAACGGCCGAACGCCTCATCGTGGCTGGGAGGTGTTCCTAGGTGTTAAGCTGCGATGTACAGCGAGAGGATTCGTCACATCGTCCCCTCCTTCCCCAGCAGGGCCTCCTAAGATAAGGAGTCCGGCGTTTCCGTCAGGAAACCTAGCTAAGAGTAAACTAATACCAAGATCTGTCACTCTACCTGTGGTTGTGACGACCCGGGGCAGACTTGCGATAGGCTGACCTCGGGACTCCACGGAACTACAATGGCTAAACCAGCAAAACTTCCAAAGAAAACGTGAATTATGTTCGCACAACCAGTGAGGACGGGCCATCCAAGTAACCAAATGAGATTCAAATGCCATATTTACTTAAGTCTGTGTAAACTATACACATTGGTGTCAAAAAAGTCGTTGACTGAGTCTTAGTGTACTCGATTGCATTACAGCGGATTTTTTGGTCCTCAGACGTATGAAACATTACAGCTTAGTCGTATATTTGAAAGGATACCAGTTTAACGCGACAGCTGTTTTACACATAGAGTCGCTTAGTTGCACATTTTCCACCAAACAAATTACGTGTTACACATAGTACTCGATCAATCTGAGGCTGGGAAACACACGAAATCTCATTGTTGTAACTCTACAGAAAACCATGACTGTTATTGTACTAATACGTAGCACAACAATTGTACTGCCATTATTACACATATTTCCATCTAAAAAATATATAAGCTGCAGCAACAGAGCGCGTGTAGCGCAACGGTCGGAGTGCAATACACATAGGATCGATCCTCACTCTTCAGGCCCACCAAGCCCTCTATCCCTCCGGTGTCCAGAAATTGGTACCAAACTTGCCTGGGAGGATGGCAGCAGTGACTCGATACATTGCTGACCTTGCGAGTAATTGTAAGGCCAGATATGCATCCAACCACCCCCAATGATTCTTCATAAGGTCGAATGAACGACTCATCCCTCAAGGATGGATCAAGTCCGAGAAGTTTATCCTCTTATCCTTCAAGCTGTGGTGGGCATAAGTACCTCACCATGAGCTGGATTCCCACAATTTCAGAAATATGGAACGATGACAAGAATATTTTAACATTGCAACAGAAAAATCGTAGTTAGCGTAATCGCGTAACGCACCTCACAGTGAATAACCAGTTTTCAGCTTTTATTTAAAAAATATGTGCAAAACAAGGTCATGGCGCATGTAGAACTATTTCTTATTTGAAGACGTGGAGTCCGGTCTATATTTCATTTTGGTTAATTCTGACCTTCGAAAAAGTATGTCTCCAAAGGGTTCATTTCCAACTCTCTTGTAAGACGTTTCTATCTTGTCCGTGGCCGCGTCAAACCTTCAAAAGTTCAACGTTTGCGAGTCTGATAATTGAAATATTTGGAAAATACTGTAACAAAGAACTGCACAAAATTCTGCTAATTGTTTGAAAGAATTTACCTAGATGCAATAGCATGAATCCTTGGTATTTTCCTAAACCCTGTACGCTGCATCTTCTCTCCACGATAGCCAAATCCTATCCTTTCAACACCCGTTTGACCGTCTTCTTCCAACTGAATCGCAACTGGATCCACACGACCTTGGTGTAGACGCCCCAATCCTGAGCCCGGTTTCCAACCCATTCTGGAAAAGATTTCAGGTAATTAAAAGCAACCAAGTACTGCTTAAAGATCAAAGTGCCTCAAGTTACGTACGTTTAAATCAAGTAAACGTCTACCTTCCGAGTAGTTTACTTCCGATGCCTCTAGTGTACTGTTCAGTATCCGCCATGCTGGTATCGCTATTACGACGCCTCCTTGAAGATTGGTTCTTTTCCTTCCTAGTGAATACAGATTCTTCCAGTTTGCCCGAACTAAAACACTAGATACGGGTAGGAGAGGAGATCGAAAGATGCATTGTAATAACTACCGTTTAGCTTCATCTTCTCGTATCTCAATAGCATCCCTTGCATCCATTGTTCCAGCCGACTTTCCTTCATAGTAGACGGAATAGTCAACATCCCAGTCGTCAGCCCAAGCCCAGTCGCAGTCAGTACCTATATGGAATCGACTGCCGCACAACTTACCGCTTTCAACTCTTTTCACTAGTGTTTCTTCATTGCTCAGTCTATCCATTTCCTTCTATAGATTACTTAGTCTATTTACATTTAAATGTTTGTGAGCAACATCAACAATGATCACCAAGAAGAAAAACTGGAATAGATAGTACAATCAGAATGTTGAAAACTATAAATAAAGACCTTTCTCCCTTTCATCCCAATAGTTTTTGTCAGTGTACCACACAAGTCCAGGACCTCCTTTCTCCCATATGATTTCCATCTCTTCTTCATACTTCCGGGGCTTAATCCTTTCTTGTTCTGTGACATCGTCATGGAGGGATTCATGCCTTAATAAGTCAGCGATTAAACTGAAAGAAAATCAAAAAGACACCAAAACAGAGCGCCCACAAATATATCGTCTTAAGTAGTCACCTTTCCCATTCCTCGCACTGATCATCATCGTCATCGGGACCGTCGTCATTATCTGGTCCAAAATTGATTTCGAGGATTTTATCAGTTGGATCAGTAGAAAGAGCCTGAAGTGAAGATAAAATTAAAACCAAGATTTCCACTAGTCATACAAACACAATACAGAATGAAGGAGCCATGAACACCTGGTCCTGGACTGAACCCTCTTCCTCTTGCAGAGACTCTTCGAAATCGTCTTTTCTATACGAACCATCACCAGAATTTTTGCTTATTACTGTTTCTGCCGCTGAAAACATTAAGCATGATTGAGCATTAATGTCACCATTTCCTATAATTTGCAATGGAAAACTGTATAGAGAATTCTTACTTCTACATAAGGCATTTTCGACGTTACCCTCTTGGGTGTAATGAAAGGCCACCGACCCATATTTCCTATTTCGACGTGTAGTTTTAAGACCCAATTTAGAAATAAGTGAAGGTGGTAATCGACATAGACGGATCTGAAAATCTCTTAACAATAACTTACATGGATACCTGGATGGCTTGTCTTCATTGGTTGTGGAGTCCCCAGCACAATTTCCACTTTTCTTGGGATCTGCTACTTTAGCCACTGAGGTTCGTTGGAGTCCCTAGGTAAGCCAGACCAAAGTATACCCTAGGTCGTCACCACCACAGGCTGTTGCCGCTCTAGTGGATCAGGATAACATTAGCCACCATGCGACTAGTTTGACAACAGGACAGTGGTATTGGTTTACTCTTAGCCGACCTTCCCAATGAAAACGCGGAACCCCTTCTCAGCACGGGAAACCCTGCTGGGGGGACAAATCGCCCCGCTGTACATCGCAACCACGATAGGCGGCAAACCGTTGGGAGGTCTTTATAATAAACCACTAGAAACAGAGAATTGGCAACACTAGAGCCCTTGAAATCTTCAAAAACCGAATTCTTTGTACATTTTACTATTCTAGCTGTGACATGCAAAATAGCAGGAATAAGAAATCACTAAGAAAATGGCAGCTGAATGATTCGTAATGAAAAGCCCTTAATAACTCACAGTAATTGAAAATATACAGAAATTTTAACAGCAAAGGAAAACATGGAAATTTAGCCCTCCGAAATACCTGTTCCATAAAATACTGTGTCGATGTTCCAACATTGCCACGAGGCATCACCATGGGCGGTCGTAATTCAATCATTTGGCGGAGATCAGCATAGGTTACTGAGTCTGACGTGCTTACATCATCCTGAAACAGGAACTGGAGATATGCTATTGTTATAAGTAACAAAAAATATGTTAAACAGTACTAAAACGATAACTGTTTCACTCACCTTTGCTATCTTAATTGCATTAACGAAGCATCGACGAGGGATTTCCATACCTTCATTATTCACCCAATGCCGACCATGAAAATCACGGATGAATTCAGACCTTAAAAACGTAGTCATACGAATATTGCAGTTTCGACTGTGGGGACTTTGACCAAGCTTGTTATACGAAAAAAGCAATAACAAGGAAATAACAAAATAACACTGCTTTTGATGTGTAAAGCAGTGGTCGGAGGCGCCCTGTAATACGTACGTGATTGATCACAGCGCCCAAGGCCCACCAAGCCTTTCATCCGTCCGAGGCCGACAAATTGGTACCAGACCTGTCTGGGAGAATAGTAGCACTGACTCGATACATCGGTCGACCACTGCGAGTTATTGTAAGGCAGATATGCATAAAATCGTCTCCATTGATGTTTAATGAAGTCAGAAGATAAGAATATATGGTACATCGCTTAAAGATTGATCAACGCCGAGGGCTTTACCCACTTTTTAAACGCTTTCTGGTAAGACTCAAAAGTAGAGAGAGGGGAACCGCGACTAGCCTTTCCGAATCCATCAGCGAAAAAGTAGCACTACGGTTCGCTCTGGCCTAGGGTCCACATTTTGCAAATACCCCAGCATCATTGTGGTTGTAGCTCAAATAATACCGGTTTAAGGACAATTAATGTATCGCTGTGTGTGCAAAGCTGTGTTCAAAGTGATTGAAATCTTGGTTTGGGGTTTCTTTGTTTGGTTATGGAGGCGTCTGGCCGAGTGAGTTGCTATCAACTTGACCTTTCCAGGCTCTGAAGAAGGCGAAATTCGCCGAAACGTCAGCTTAATCGTGAACAAAGAACAATAACACCTCGCGTTTGCTCAAAAATACGAACAAAATCAAATAATACCGTCGTGAGAAACTTATGGGTACTAGATAAAATCTATACCTTATAAAGATAAAATTTCAATGAAAAAGAGAAAAAAGGTTGAACCGGTTAACTTCTGAAGAAGTTCAGAATCATTACGCCC